>JAOTOM010003360.1:0-35000 GCA_034440615.1 Ashinkailepas kermadecensis | reverse complement strand
AAACTAGAGGTAAGCGCCAAGATATGAACTTCTCCGGAACTAAGTTAGTCCAACTCCACCAGCCATTGAGGCTCATCGCAAGGGAAGTTACGAGAATATTCAAACATTTATAGACTAATGCAACCGAGAACCAGAGAAATAGTAGCACACCAACACTTCCTGCTTTCTGCACACAATCCATTTCAGAACGATTGCAGCCATGCTGCCGCAATGAGATGAGGAGATGGCTTACTCATCTTATCTCCAAGCGACCTCCCCGATAGGACCAGACCTGTCGCCGACGTCGCGGCTAGCTTGCCAGGACTTACGACCTCTGCGGCAAGCGGTGGCATACGGTGCGCCATGTCACGCGCGGCTTACTATCGCGACAGCCGCATCGCGCCGCTTAAATGCGTCACGATATCGGCCGACATGCACGTCACGCGCTGCGGTCGCGGTGCGGGCGTGCGCGCGCCGGCGGGCGACACGTCACGACGCGGGTCGACAGGGGCGGCCCAACTGACCCATTGCAGGCGACGTGCTGACCTTCAGCGCAGCACGCCGACGGCTCGCGGTGGCTCGTGTTTTGTGCGATGACTGGCGTTTTGCATTCAAGGACAGCTCGTAAGTTGGCCGGGGAGCCGGGCGCCGACGGGTGTTGCCCGTAGTGGCGCGGTCGTGTCGGTCGGCGCTGTTTTCGGGAAAGGTTGGCATAAGTCAGAGGCGGGACACGTGGGTGCCGCGAACGGGTGCCGGTTCGGGTGCCGGGAACGGGTGCCGGTTCGCCACCACGGCGACCGGTCGACACTGACATCGACAACGGCCCAACGCGCGTAAATGTTCGCTCTGAATTAATTCATGCAGGACTGCCATCGGTGCAAATCGTTGGCACATACGCACTTGGACATTTCTCGTGATGATGTGTGAGAAATACTTCTGCCAGAGGCTGACTTGGACGATTTATTTTTATACATTTTTGTTCTCGAAAAAAGTTAACAACGAATAAGATTATGGTCGTAAGAGTATTGTTCCATCAATATCCGGTCACGATGCATTATGTTTTTATTTTACACGATGTTCATGATTATTTGTTACTAACTGTTTAGTGTTTAGTATGCTTAGTAGGTCCACTTAACACCCAGGCGCAGCCAACTGGTGAAAGCACGTGACATGGCCGACTAATGTTTTCAACAGATGAGACGATCGTTTTGCCACGACAGCTTCACTGTGGCACCTGGTTCACTGGTTCGTCTGGTAGGAACAGATGATTACGGAATACCAGCTCGAAAGGAAATAGTCGTTTTGCAAACAGTGCACAACTTCCTGAATGTCTGAATTATACGCAGGAGTGCAGGGACTCGTCTAAGAGATCTTTTTATGGCGCGTGTGCATTGGCTACTACGAGGGTCATCGTACAGCACCCAGCTGATACCGACAGTGATGCATTTAAAGCATAGGTTATTTGATTTAAAGATCAGCTATTATCAGGGTATTCGTCGATGTTTTGCTGATGTAGTGACAAACATCAAGCTCTATTTAAAGCATAGGTTATTTGATTTAAAGATAATTAAAGATCACGGGTCAGCGCAAGCCAAAGTTTGACCTCGCACTTGAAAACTTAGAATGTTGGTTAAGACCATTGCTTTCATACACGTAAAATGGACGGCAAAATCGGACCCAGGACTTAAGTAACCCAAGATATCCTGTCAAATAAAAAAATGTCATCCGAGGTCAACAAAGGTTAGTAACATTGTATGACCTTAGAATGGCACAGTGATGGTGTCCGAATGGCAATTGAGTCATCCATTAGCCTAACATGCACACAATGTGTCGCTTTAGGTCACAATGTTAAAAAATGTTCTGTCAAGATGCGATACTTCGCGATTTCGTCACAAACATGGTAGGAGGTGTTCCCCTCTATGACGCCAGAGCTCCGTGACCTGACATGACACAACACAAAATTACCAAAAGTTGCGACAAACACGCTCCAGAGTGTACCGCAAATTTGACTTGGTTCCATTGAGCCGTTCAGCAGCTATCCAAGAAAACCCGTAGCGGTGGGGAGGGGTTGCACCAACCCCTCCTCTGGCGAGGGTTAAATGCAATTTTTGTTTGCATTATGTGCAACGTCTTAAGCTTCCTTGTATCTTGAACTTCTATAGTTATTTACTTTTGAAAGATTCGGTCTTCACTCTAAAGGTAGACACTCACTTGATAATGAGCAACGTTAGTTGTTTTGCAATAAAGACGATTTATATATTTGCTGGCCTGGTTTAATTCCCGGACAAAAACCAATGGTCTATATATGGGAAATGAACACAATATGCAATTGTAGCAGGTAGTTTTACCTATGAGGTATTTTTTTCCTATCTTACTCTAATATTGCGGGTTACTATGCTCGAAACATTGTTGGCATGGGATACGAATTGTATCCTTTCATATTTGTGTACACCAAGATAATTCACTGGATTGCTACACAAAATCCCAACCTAATTGACTTCAACCTGGATATCGATATATGTCTGATGCTTGTTGTGAGGGCGGCAGATTCATCTAAGAAGAACAAATATGCGTGCGATCATTGTGATGTTGTAACAAGGAATTGGTTTGCATTTTATACGAGCAATAATTCGGCAGGGAAGTGCAATGAATTGCATCGCACGAAATCACCTCAAGTCTGTCACCTGTCTGTCTGCGGCATATCTTCTCGTACCTGTCCGCCGCTGAACTGCGTCACATTGTGGTGACAACGAGGTACCGGTGGCCCGGTAAACTAATCCATTTCTTGTCGTAATTATCCCTAATGTGGCCTTCCAAACTGCAGAACAAGGCCATTGCAAGGAACCAGTGGGCCTAATAAATTGGTCGCCATGTCGTACATTTTGTATGACTCTACAGGCAGTCTACAGCGCGGAAGTGTCCACTGGACGCAAAGCCACGTGCAAACAATCTTTTCCGTTTGCACCCACCGCCGTCGTGTAGTTTGGGATATTGAGCTGTTGAGTGTGCAGCGGTACGCGGCCAACAACACGTGCAGCTGTTCAGGAGTAGCCGCTGTGTCGTGACCAACCGGAACAAACACCCCCAGTTTCGTAAAATAGGGCTGGCATGTACAAAGGTGTAGTGTTCAGTCGTCAGAAGCATGCGGCTTGCTTGGTATTCTCCAATCATGTAGGTGTATGTGTCGAGTCTGCATGTAAGTGTATGTGTCGAATCTACATGTGTGTGCATGTGTCGGGCCGACATGTAGGTGCATGTGTTGAGTATGCATGTATGTGCATGTATCAAGTCTGCATGTAGGTGCATGTATTGAGTATACATGTATGTGCATGTATCAAGTCTACATGTAGGTGCATGTGTCGAGTCCACATGTTGGTGTATGTGTAGAGACTACATGTAAGGTGTATGTGCCAATTTTACGAGTGTGTTTTGCCGACATATTGTGGCCCGGATCTGAACATTCCACCGGAACTGAACACTCCACCGGAGCTGAACATTCCACCGGAGCTGAACATTCCACCGGAGCTGAACATTCCACCGGAGCTGAACATTTCACCGGAGCTGAACATTCCACCGGAACTGGACGGCCCGCAGGAGCTGAACAGGCCACGGGAGCCGAACAGACCAAATGAGCTGAACACAGCATCGGAGCTGAACACAGCACTAGCGCTGAACACGGCATCGGAGCTGAACACAGCATCGGAGCTGAACACAACATCGGAGCTGAACACAGCACTGGAGCTGAACACAGCATCGGAGCTGAGCACAACACCGGAGCTGAACACAACATTGGAGCTGAACAAAACATCGGAGCTGAACACAGCACTGGAGCTGAACACAGCACCGGAGCTGAACACAGCACTAGCGCTGAACACAGCACCGGAGCTGAACACAGCATCGGAGCTGAACACAACACTGGAGCTGAACATAGCACCGGAGTTGAATTCAATACCGGAACTGAGCACAGCACCGGAGCTGAACACATCATTAGGTCTGAACACAGCATTGGATATGAACACAGCACCAGTGGTGAACACAGCAACGATATTCTACCCGGTTCAGCAGCGTGCAGTCTGATGCGAACAGGTCGCCTCTGTGGGCCGCTTTTCTCTGGCTTCCCTATCATCCTGTAATGTCTGCAGCGCCAGCGATGCACCTGGTGCTCTGAAAATACAGCAGCTAACCGGGAAAACTGACAGGTCCAACTGCGAGAACAGCAAGGCGCACGCACACTCGCGCACATACAAGGCCACGAGGAGGGGCGATGAAATTATTTTTATTGATTTATTTTGAAAATGAACCATTTCGCGTTGCCCGAGTGTCTCGCTAGCTCGGGGGAGAAACCATTCTCAAATTCGAACCACGGGGAAGTCACAGTTTGCAGGTTTCCGAAAGCATGTCGCTGCCTTTTTGCGCGTTGCAGTCTCGAATAGAAATGCATGGCGTTATGGTATGTGAATTTATTAATTCAGATTCAAACAGACTTTGAAATAACTCAGTGTTCAAAAACAAGGTACTTAATAATGAGCCCGCATGCCATACATTCGAAACTTTACACAATGCTTGTTTGAAATATGTACATTCAAGCAGAACATGTGCTAGTCACACGCGCAAGTTCACTCCTCAACGCCTAATCCTGTCATTCCAGCGATTCCAGAAATTCTGATACATTCGTGAACAGTGTCGGTTGAGGGCACCATCTCACCGGACATAACTCCAGCTCATCCACCATATAACCTCCATTTATGTATCCGTTTTATATAGCCTCCATCACGAGATTCACAGTTCTTTCGGCACTTCGCGTGTGATTGCCACACTGTCCACTGACGGCCACGTACTTTTCCACACCAACAGCCTCGATGGTGAGGTGGTGAGGGTGAGTGGTGGTGAGGGTGAGTGGTGGTGAGGTGAGGTGGTGGTGGGGTGGTGGTGAGGGTGAGGTGGTGGTGGGGTGGTGGTGAGGTGGTGAGGGTGAGGTGGTGAGGGGAGTGGTGAGGTGGTGAGGTGGTGGTGGGGTGGTGGTGAGGGTGAGGTGGTGAGGTGGTGAGGGGAGTGGTGGGGTGGTGAGGGTGAGGTGGTGAGGTGGGGGTGGGGTGGTGGTGAGGGTGAGGTGGTGAGGTGGTGAGGGGAGTGGTGAGGGTGAGGTGGTGAGGGGAGTGGTGAGGTTGGAGTGACCTCGAGGATGTCTATGAGTCTGGATGAGATGGAGGAGGCTGTATATGGATGACGACCAGTTTATAAGCTTAGCGTAGTTGCTTGCTTCGAAGCTCAGTTACGGCACGCGAAGCGGCCGGACCGAGGCGCTTCCCCGATCACTGCTGCTTCGCATTCGCATAATCGCGCCTGCAATTGCGTATCCCTCTTCTCGTCAGCAAGAAGAGGGATACGCCCCATATCGTTCCGGGCGATATGGGGCTGTACTATATCTTGCACACGCTTGTTCAGCAACTTGAACAGCTGCAGCTGTCGGAACACATGCCTCGATGCACTGAGATGTTCTGGCTGAGTCTTTATCTCGAGCCACACGGGCACGTATATGACTGCTGTTAAGCATATGGGAAATTCCAGGTGTCCTTGCTCCTCGCTGCTCGCCTCCAAGCCGCGGTCACTAACGTACACTCGGCAGATCCTGTTGACAGGGTCAGCCAAAGTGGAGTGGACCTGGCTTCAAGTTGGCCAGCTGCTCTGGAACTTGGCCTGTTCTGATGACGTCCACCATCCTGTAGACGTAGAGGTAGGACCGATCCGTCCGCAGGTCATCGACCCCGACTTCGGGAACCAGGAAGATGCATTTACCGATTGTATTTCCTCAAAGGTGGGGTTCACCGTCAGACTTTCTTTGGCTTCACCGAGCTTTACAATGGGCCCATTGAAAGCGTCCTTGCCACTTGTGCTGTCATGGAGGTCGACAAATCGATGGCGTACGAGCAGCTTGCTTGCATCGATATGCAAGCATAACCGTCATGCAGACTTGTGTCCAACGGCCACCTCCAGATAGTGAACTTTATCCTTTAAGACGTTCGTCGAGTCGGCACCTACCGCCTGCGAGGCGGTAGGTCCAGGCCGTAGTTTGACTTCGAAAATTGCGCAGGCGACGCTCCGAGCGCCGCCAGACTTGCCAGTTATGGCTGAAGCGTTCGCCTACCGGTTGGCTGACCAAGACATAGTGCTCGTCCCTCGCCACGAAGCGATGTCTTATTATCTCCGTATCGTAGCACTCCACCATCGTCATCTTTCCTACCGTCAAATAAATGTCACGGATAGTCTTACTCTAAGTGTCCATAGTAGCTTCCTTTTTCGCTAAGCCTCTAGCTTTTGCTCTTTCCCTTCTCACATTATTATTGTCGATGAGCATCGGAGCATCCGACACATCCATGACACCAACATCGACCAGGGTTGCCATCCGGCCCATCCACGACACCAACATCGGCCAGGGTTGCCATCCGGCCCATCTACGACACCAACATCGACCAGGGTTTCCATCCGACCCATCCAAGACACCAACATCGACCAGGGTTTCCATCCGACCCATCCAAGACACCAACATCGGCCAGGGTTGCCATCCGACACATCCATGACACCAACATCGGCCAGGGTTGCCATCCGGCCCATCCAAGACACCAACATCGCCCAGAGTTGCCGTAGCGATAGCTACGGCAACTGTGTCTGAAACATCCCACCGATCCGTTTCCCTTACTCCCTTATCCCTTCCCTCCCTAGTGTCGGTAGTAAACATCTCATCTGCGATCCAGATCTCCAGTGCCTCTGCTTCTGGAAGGGGCCGTGACTCCGTATGCCGCTTCCATTGCTACATCATCCTGGGACGAAGCACTTTCATCCTGTTCTGCACACTCGACCATTCCTATCCTATTCTATCCTGTTCTCCGTGTCCGAAACCAGTGGGGGTGACACCTTCTGCACATCTTCTGGTCTCTCAAGGCGCATGACCCTGGTCTCCTGCCGATCGCTGCTGCCCAGCTGCATCCACCCCATGCCAAGGACTTTTGTTCGCCGACCGAGAACACATTCAAGCTCTTGTTCTGGGATTTTCTGGTTTCATGGACACTTGCAGAAAGATTGGGTGTGACGTATACACCATACAACCAGGACACTCCGCATGAACGTCAAGCTCGGTTTCGTTGCTTTCACGGCACTCACTGTTCGCCTATATCTTCCAGCGTGCGCTCTCCTTACTTTCCGCTGGAGTTTCTTTGAGATAGCTTTTGGTGTGTCGTAATGCATGACCATCTTGATAATTTGTATGACAAGTTTATATCGGGTGGGAACCGTGCATCTGCACTGGGTGCCACAGAGGGTGAAATATGTCGCAATAATGCATGAGGCCATAAGTGACCAATGGAAGCAACTGGTGCATTGCATTATTGACCTTCGAAGGATGTATCGCTATTGATCTACACCATCCACTTGTGCGCGACTGTGTGTCATGATTGTGCCTAGGGTTTTATCTAAATAAGTTATTGTACAACGTTCCACACGTCTAACATGTCAGCGGGGTTAATAAGGGTTTACTTTCAGACATTAATCTATTCAAGATGTACCGCTGTCTGGCAAAAATGAACATGTTCCTGGACCGTAATCAACCTCTAATCAACTTGTGCGGAACAAAGTTTATGTTAAGACACCTTAGACAGCCTATCAAGGGAAATCCGACGAGCTTTGAAAATCGATGCAACTTATTGGATTCTGCTCCCAATACGATTTTGTCCAGCACACCGGCCTTCTAAATCCGCCTTTGCGATTACTAGATTATTCATAAGTGGATTAAAGTGGTATAATACCGTGCATTTCTCATAGAGACTGCAATGTCTGAACATGCGATGACATGTTTTGAAAAACCTCAGGAGCTGCACACCTTCCCCTAGTTAGATTGTAACGATTCTTTCTCCCCAGAGCTAGCAAGAACCTTGGACAACAACGAAGTATGTCCATTTTCAAAATACCAACTTATTTTATTTGCCCCACCCTGATGGTCACACTCTGTAATAAGCTGTTTTGTGGCAGCAATCTCTGTCTCCTATTTAGGCTATTTAATTAACTAGTTTTATGTTGTTGGTTATGGCACCATGCGATGACAGGCTGAAACTGTGCGGGAAATGGGTGTTGGTTATGCTGAGTACATGGGTTAGTCACGCTTTGATATGATTTAAAAACCAAATATCACATGCTGTGTTCATAATGCTATTAATATATATATATAGCAGCCCGTGATGAATAGCGGCCAATATGTTAATACAACTAGCACAGATATATCCTCGTGCCATAAGCGATCCATGAGTATTGGTACCATATTTCCAGAAGAGCGACCCCATTGTTCTCCTGTTTCCGCCTCATTTTTCGGAACCCCGGCTTCCCCACGTCTGCTGCCACCCCTCGCACTCCGAATAAATCCAATGAAAGCAAACGCTCGGCTCCGCGATCAATGCGGGCTTTGACGCGACGGGCTGTGGCTTTGTGGTGGTGGTTATTTTCGCAGGGCCGCCTGTCACTCAAAAGCTATTGTTACCGCACGGAATTAATCGTCTCTGCCTGACTGGTGAGTCAGCAGCCGTCTCTCCTGATCTGCAGGCCTGCTCACCGACCACCTACACGCCAGTCGAGTGAAGAGAAGTGGATCCGTTTCCATCCGTCTCCAGCTTCTCTTGTATTTCTGTCTCTTTGTGAAACAGGCGGTTTTGGTTTTGGATTCAAAAGCATGCTGTCTGTCACATCACCCACTATCATGTCTGTTCCGTTCAACTGTCTCCCTGTTTGAACTTGCAGCCTTCCATCTCGGGCAGCTGTTCTGCCCGTGCCCTTCCATCCCGGGCAGCTGTTCTGTCCGTGCCCTTCCATCCCGGGCAGCTGTTCTGTCCGTGCCCTTCCATCCCGGGCAGCTGTTCTGCCCGTGCCCTTCCATCCCGGGCAGCTGTTCTGTCCGTGCCCTTCCATCCCGGGCAGCTGTTCTGTCCGTGCCCTTCCATCCCGGGCAGCTGTTCTGTCCGTGCCCTTCCATCCCGGGCAGCTGTTCTGTCCGTGCCCTTCCATCCCGGGCAGCTGTTCTGTCCGTGCCCTTCCATCCCGGGCAGCTGTTCTGTCCGTGCCCCTCCATCCCGGGCAGCTATTCTGTCCGTGCCCTTCCATCTCGGGCAGCTGTTCTGCACGTGCCCTTCCATCCCGGGCAGCTGTTCTGTCCGTGCCCTTCCATCCCGGGCAGCTGTTCTGCCCGTGCCCTTCCATCCCGGGCAGCTGTTCTGCCCGTGCCCTTCCATCCCGGGCAGCTGTTCTGCCCGTGCCCTTCCTATCTTGTCCGGTCGAGCTCTCTCACAGTCTGCTTCTTTTCATCGGTCTAAGCTGTATGTTTATCTGACCATCTTTACTGGCCATCTCTAACTGTCCTCTGGTGTTCCTGCCGTTTGTATGGCTTTGTAGCCGCCTCCTGTCTTCAATAACCATTATAGGACGCCGTCAGAGTCGCTGAAAGAGGGCACGGGCCGACTGTGGCTTTGTAGCCACCTCCTGCCTTCAATAACCATTATAAGGTGCCGTCAGAGGCGCTGAGAGAGGGCACGGGCCGGCTGTGGCTTTGTAACCACCTCCTGCCTTCAATAACCATCATAGGACGCCGTCAGAGGCGCTGACACGAGTGAGGGCACGGGCCGGCTATGGCTTTGCAACCGCCTCTACCTTCAGTAACCATTATAGGGCGCCGTCAGAGGCGCTGAGCGAGGGCTGCGGCTTTGTGACTGCCCCTGCCTTCAATAACGATTATAGGACGCCAACAGAAGAGCTGACACGAGCTTGGGCACAGGCCGGCGACGTGCTCCAGGCGTACAGTCGGGAACCATTCTACGCCAGGCAGCGCGTGCGCTCTCTTGGCAGTCGGTGAAGACATCCACCTCATTGCGTTCAATTTTCGGGGAAGTGAAAACATTTGAGAACAAGTCAACCCGCGTCGATGATTCGGCACCGTGCATTTGAAGTTGAGATGCGTGCTCTATGTTCGGCATAGAAGCCCCATTGTGTCTGCACTTTCGGCAGACGTGCGCTTGAAAGCAATCCAATTGAGGAGTTCGCTGCATTCTTCACGAAGTCGGAATTGTCTGACGGCTATGGCAGGATATATTTTTTTAATAGGATAAAATAAAAGTCCCATGTGCCCTCCAGTCTCTCCAAAATGTACCCTGTCCCCGATGATTTTGCTTCACTTGTAGCACCAATTACATTTTTTTCGCAGGTCACGGTACCCCGCTAGTAGATTAAGATACCCCTGACCACAGCATAAAGTAAGTCTAGGCCCATCCCTCATGCAACCTAGGATGCACTCATTGCAGGTCAATTTTTCGACCAGACAGGTCATGATGCCCAAATTGAGAGGTAACAGTGCCCTACCGAAGCCTTCGAATGCCGTTTTGACGGCTCACTGCCCGTTTCTGGCTGTAGAAAATGCCCCTTGGACAGTTAGGGCGGAGCTTAAGAGAATCAGGGATGTTGGTCGTAGTTTCCGAGTGTTTTTCACCCCTGCTGCCTGCTACATTGCGACATGTCCCTCCCATCCGTTTAGGTATGAAAAGAGGGCACATTACGGTGGAAGATGGGTACAATTCGCGAATTTCCAGGGCCTCGATAGAAAGTGACACAAATCCTTTGGAGCTTTGGTCTTGAGTGTGGCCGGGTTTTTCAGACCTTCCGTTACCGAACCTCTGCACAATGGCCTGTGGAAAAGTGCCCTGTTATGCACCGAAACTGCACTTTTCCGGGATTTGTGGTACCCGTTTGGCAGAATGCCACGAGTAAAATCGAAAAAATGAATTTACTGGGCTATGGTGTACGTATCACGAACTTAATGTAGTATGCCGAATTGTCGAATTAGCAAACGTGCCACGCTGTGACATGGGTCATTTTCGTGCCATATAATTCCCGCTCAGCTTGTGCCTCACACGATCGTTCAGCGTGGCAACATCCCTCAGTGATGGTGCCCGTCAGCTTCCGGCCTCATGGATCACGTGACATGACGTCATAGCACGTAACCGGTGGCTGGCTAATGACCTTGAGCCAGACCTGCTAGACCGTTACCGACAAGCCGCGCCGTAAATCACTTTCTTTGAAGAATGCATGCCCCTACTTGAATAAAAATATGGTAGTGCAAGCTGCTAAAAAGCAAAGGTATAAGAAGAGATACATGCTTCATAACAGTAAACGAAATAATGACGTTCTTTCCTGGGATTTAAATGAAGTATGTTTCACCGTGCATACAAAAACTAAGCGCGGTGAAACCGGAATTATTTCAATCACAGAGAAAGGCCAGTCACCTTTTACGTTCAGTAAAATACACATCATGTATAAATGTGAATGGATGAAGTAGGACTTCAAGCACTGTTACTTCAAACAGAAAAGTTATCAAAGTTTCGAGGACATGTCGGTCGTGCCGAGCTGGACCGGACCTTGCCAGATTGCTCAGAGGAACGTATATCACATGTACACGGCAGTACACTCGCTGCCAGTGTGCACCCAGGAGGTTGCCAGGGGCATAGCTCCTCCCTAAATGCTTGGCTTAAGGATTAACATGAAAGGTTTGCTGCATTTGCTACGAGCGAGGGCGAAACCTGAACGAGTCTTCTCCCATGCATGGCAGACTAAGGTTGACCTAAACGACACTGCCCGGCCCGACCGTCGCACTTGTGAAACGCAACTAATTTTTGTTGAAGCTTTTCTTAACTTCTAATTGCTTCCCTCAGTTTGACACCTGGTCCATGCATTTGCACTTTTAGCAGTTTCACTCGCGAATTTTTTTCAAAGTGCACGGATTTCGTGTTCAAAGAAAAGTGCTCATGATGGAGCTCAGTTGGTGGCGGTTTTCGCGGCTCCGGCTGAGTATCGGCCAGCCAGGTGTCAGTTACGTGCCATGACGTCATGTAGCATGGCGCACGCGTCCGAGGCTGAGTGACCACTTGGACAGTCAGTCGGATGAAGGGAATCGCGCTGAACGGCTTCGTGCGGCGTAAGCTGAAGGGAAAGGCTGTGGCACAGAAGGGACCTTGACACAGCGTGACACTTGTCAAGTCGTCACATCGGCATGGTGCTTTCAGTCTCAGACACGCTCACCATGTTCAGCAGATACGACCGATTTCGACCGAACCGGATTGCTTCAGTCGGTTTCGGCTGAATTAAATTGTCTGCAATGCAAACATGCCGAAGTTATGGATACTATTTGCACAATGGGGCTAATTTGTGCAATGTGAAGCACGCATCCAAAATGTAAATTCACCACGCCTAAGTACCAACATTGATTTTACTTTGTTCCGAAATTCGTGTAATTCCACGACCATTGAGTGCAACTAGATGCATGTATTTTTGCATCGACTGGTTCTTCCAACGTCCGCAGTGGTGCCTTATCCTCGTTTTGATGACATGGTTTGCTGCGAACGGAGGCGCAGCCAGAGCGAGTCTATAGCCCTGTATGCACTGGCGGATCCAGAGTGGGAGGTGGGGCGAGGCCAATGCGACCACGCCCCCCCCCTCCCCAATTGCCGCGAAAAGGGGAGGGGCAAGCAATCACTTTACCTGCTCCCTTTGGGGTGGGAGTAATATCCTCATTGAATACACCCAACATGTATTTTGCATTTCCAACTGAACAGGAAATATTTGTTACCTATCTGACAGCGGTGCACCATCAACCCCTCGCTCAGCTACGTTTTCCTTATAAACCCACCAGAAATTGGCGGCCTATCGAAGTTTTCCAAAAACGGACCGGCAGTCTGCTCCTGTTCGCTCCCCTCCTTTTGAAAGTCGGCTGGATCCGCCAATGCCCGTAAATACGACAAACATTAATCTGAGCAGCCTAGCCCTTCCCGACCGTGACGCCTTCGAAACCACAAAAATGTATTATCCCACGGTGCTTCAATTTATTGCTGCTTTACTAATTAATATACCAGCTGTTCTTATTTATATTTTTATCGTTCTTAATCGCAATATTTCCGTTCAAGTACCCAGAATGTTTGTTCAAAGAAAGGCTGCATTATCTTTCTTGCACATGCACTCGTGCGGATTCGTCTGTCGGGCATGTGGTTATGTCGCTATGCCACGCGACCTTGGCGCTCCGAGGCCGGGCGACTTCGCGGCCAGTGTCAGTCCAATGTAGGGTGCCGCGCTCAACAGATATGGATGGCATAAGCTGAGCAGACGGAGTGTTCGAAGGATAAAGCTTACCATCACACAGCGTGGCCCCTACGCTATTTCGACAATTCCGCAAAGTGCATTGAAGTTTCAGATACGTACGCAATATTCGGGAAATGAACCCAATTTCTTGAAAAAGTGAAGCCAATAAGCTGGTTAAGACTGATGATTTTTCGACGCACATATGCGGAAATAGTGTGTACTTTTTCCACCATTGGCTACCTCTGCTGAATGAGGATCGTAAATTCCAAATTTAGATGTGCGGTGTCGAATTGCCGGCATAGGCTTGAACTATTTCTGAACTTTCTGAACCGCCGTGAATGGGCGCTACATAACCAGTAGCAGTTGAGGCGCCCCTAAGCCCAAATAATCAATCAATGAACCGCCGTGAAAATTGGACGCACTGAGCTGGGTTTTCACAGGTCCCTGTTGTCCCTGCTGCGCTGTGGTGCCCGGTCCTGTGTCTGCAGCACGACAGCTCCGTACAGCGCCCCTTGCCCCTCTACCTCCAGCGTCCTTAATCGCGTATTACTACGAGAGAGCACGAGCGATTTAACTCCCGTATGTATGGTACAAGAGTTCATCTGAACGACCCAGCTCAACCCGGCCGGGTCGGGTCCATTTGATACCTCATTGCGAAATGTTCACGTCCCTCCTACCGTTGGTGACTCCGACTAGCATCTGGGAGCTGAGAAACAGAGCACGTCGAAGTTCTCCTCCGCTGTTCAACCAATATGTGTTGGCATTGCCAGCTGTATCACATAGGCACATTCGTAGTTGTCTATGCCTTCGTGCCGCAAACAGACGTCCCATAATGTACGAGTGCATTTTTCCAATCAGGTTACTCATTGTTGTGAAGCACGGAGTTCTATAGGAAAAAAAGAACTCCAGAAGGTACACGTTTCAAACACAGTCTCACAAATGGAGCACGTAGGATACGTATCCATCTACCAAATTAGATGAAAGAGAGAAGTTAATGGGGATGAAGGTGTGAGTTTCTACCATGGGTTTTCACCTCCTCGCCGAAGAAACCGCAGCTGCCGCAACCAACGCCATGCCAAACGTTGGCCGCCTTGATGTTTGACGGCCAATCTGGGAACGCTCGTAAGAATTGAGGAACACCGTGATTTCGCAGATGGCGTAAACTTCAGCCGACGACATCCCTCAGAGAGGGAGAGAGAGAGAGAGAGAGAAAGAGAGAGAGAGAGAGAGAGAGAGAGAGAGAGAGAGAGAGAGAGAGAGAGAGAGAGAGAGAGAGAGAGAGAGAGAGAGAGAGAGAGAGAGAGAGAGAGAGAGAGAGAGAGAGAGAGAGAGAGAGAGAGAGAGAGAGAGAGAGAGAGGGGAGAGAGGGTTAGATAGGGTGAGAGAGAGAGGGTGAGAGAGAGGGTGAGATAGAGAGGGTGAGAGAGAGAGGGTGAGAGAGAGAGGGGAGAGAGTGAAGATAGAGAGATGAGAGGGGAGAGAGAGTGGATGGGAGGGAAGGAGAGGGGAGGGAAGGGAGAAGGGAGGGAGGGGAGAGGGAAGGGATGGAAGAGGGAGGGGAGAGGGGCAGGAGGCAGGAGAGGAGGGGAGGATGGGAGCAGAGGGGGAGGATAGGAGGAGGAGAGGGGAGGAGAGGAGGAGAGGGGAGGAGAGGAAAGGGGAGCTCTCTCTCTCTCTCTCTATTTGTATATGTGCATGCTATGTATTATTCTTTCCTGTGGTTTCTATATGCACTTTTTGGTGTACATCGAATAAAATTATCCCCATAGCCCGACATCCATTGGTTCTGACTACGGGGTTCATACACAAAGGTGTGTGAGTTGTGTACTCAGGTCGCAGTTCTGCGATCTGAGTGAGTTTTCCGCTACTTCAGAGAACGGTATGGAGCTTACACTAAGAAGCCTTAATTGGTTGCATTAACCCTTGAGCTGGCGATGATGAATCAGAATGCATTTCAGCTGCACATCAGTATAAAGACCCTGCGGTGTAGCATTCGAAAACTCAGCATAATATGAAGATCATCGGAGGGCATGCTTACTCTATGGGTCTTTGCCCGCGCGTTCTGACCAAAGGACGTAATCTGAACAAAAAGAAGACAAATTGCAGGTTGGAATTAGGTGTGCTGCTCGTTACGCGACAGGCGCAATGGTAATGAGGACGTAGCAAATACACGCAAAATGTCGCGCCCAAGTTTTCCAAAAGGACTGGGAAATGTATATCAGCTGACAGGTATTAAGCTGCCCTATCTGCCTGTGGCATGGTTTTTTCTAGCCATGCATGCTTATGGTTACTGTGGCGAAAGATCGCTAGTTGGTGCATAAAACGACGCCGGGTGTTGCAAGCAAACCCAAAGAGCCGCGCCCAAATTTTGGGAAAGGATGGCAAAATGCGCATCAGCAGACGGGTATCAAACGACTCAATTCCCTACAGCATGGGTTTTATATACAGACATGTGTGACAGCAATGTCGGATGTATTTCCATATTAGTTGGAAATAGCAGCGGTCTTCAACTTAGCGATTAATTTCTGTATCAAATATAACCCATCCGATATAAGTAGCTGTGGCATCGACTATTTCATAGCTGGATTTGTTGTTTTTCAAAATAATCTCCAGGTTTCATGCTTTTCCAAGGTATTTAGCCCGGCTGCACCGTGGCGCTAGTAGTCAAATGTCCGCACTTGGCGAGTATCGTTTTTTTCGCAGTATTCCTGTTTCGACGATCCCGATAGGACGATTCTAATGTTTATTTAGTAAAGTCGAAACCAAGGTCCTAAGATCTCCTCGAATACAGCAAGGCGACGTAATTGAACTGATGTTTGCATTGCGAATTCTTATGGTAAAATGGAAGCGAAACACTTGCAGTGATTGGTAGTCAGTATATCGAGTCGCTCAACCCTGGTCGGTGCAGTGGGTTGATGCAACCCCTCGTAAGGTGTCATCGCGATCACAGAAAAGCACTGCGCGGCAGTCTGCCACCGCTTGGCACAGCTGGTGAGGCAGATTTTGCCCATCTTATATTGTAAAACATCCCAATATGTCGTGTCAGGCCACCGGCCTGTGACGAAACAAGCACCGAGTCCAGCCGTATTTCGCCGAAATCGCCGATTTATCGGCTATTAGCCTCACTCGGTGACCCCAAATGGCGAATTGTTGGTGTTGTGAAGTAATGGACTGCTCAGCTAACCACCTTGCATAAGCAATTGCCCTTTCGAAGGCCATACCAAGTAATTGACCCAACTTAGACTGAGATGAACATGTTCAACTTACGAGTGCTCTGGAGCTAATTTGGCCACTGAAGTTGAATTTGGCGTCAGTGTTTAGAAAAGGTACTAGAAAGTATTGTTATCGCAATTTCAGAAGTTTCCAAAACGATGGCAATACTTCGACCTTGTTTGACCTAAGGGTTGAAATGCAATACATTGTTCATTATTCCAGCGTTAAGCGTCAGTATTCCAACATACTGAGGAAGCTGGGCACTGCAACATACTGAGAAGGCTGGTCACTACAAGAGCATGTCTGCTGCAGTATGTACAGTGGTCACGATGTAACGCGAATATTCTCAGTGTGTGAAACAGTTGGACAGATGCATATATTTGGAGCAGATGACCTGACTGATCAACGAATAATCTGACATGTGAAAGTAACGCACCATTCGCAAGATTTCATCACGTTTAGCATGCTGGCTTCAAGAAAAGAATGTATTGGTAGCATTATTCGTCTGAAAGCGCTATGGGAAGGGGAACAACCCCTCTCCCTACACTGGGGAAGGTGGCAAAGCGCCGTGCACGGGTGAGGGTTGAGGTCCAGCATTCTGCAGACGATGCCCCAGGGAGACGGACCATGGCAAGCAAGTGTTCGATTGATCAACAACACGAAGTGCTTTTATTTCCTTGAGTTGGATGTAGATCACTCGGCTAGTTAGTCGATGATCATGGATTCATTTATGACCCTTAACCTTTCTACTATATTGCATAAGCTTCTTCTCCGATGCTCTCTATGACACGTGGGGTTTCGAAGTGACAAAATACAGGATCGACACTGATGTAAAGGTGGAAAGTGATTGCATGTTAATTAACCGTCACCAGTTTTCTTTTTCTTGGGGGGGGTGGATTCCGTTCAGGTACTTCATAAATACGTGGCACGTTTTCCGCGCAGGTGCTGTAAAAGAGAACACGTCGAAGTGAAAACGGGTGACGGAACTATGCGTCAAAATCGTGAGCATGTTTGTTCATCTTCGCAATAGTCACATAATTGCATAGTTTTCCATCTCACAATGACGTACATATGTAGTGATTAACACGCTAGGAAAATTTAAAAAAACAAACTAAATTGCTTGACATAATTTACTGCTTTTCTACGGTCATTTTTGGAAAATGGCCTATTTTGTTCTGTGATGATTTTCTTTTTGATGAATCTTCGGGATGCAGCTTCGGCGTCGGATTCGATTTCAGTATTCCTTTTGTTTCAAGGCATTTTACATTGAAAAACAGGTAAAATTTCATAACTCCCATAACGGAGGTCATTAGCTTCACATTATCAGTAACGTACCACAGGTATACAAGTGGAGCATGCGATATATTGTTAGGGGATTGCAAAACAGAAGTGAACACTCTGGTAAACGTTATCAATGTGCATCATTTGTCATTTGAATACCGGTTCCAACTGAAGGTGGAAAGTCCCGATATTTGGGAACATTAAACTTCGTCTGAAGCAAGACATTTCAATTAATGCTGACCAGTTCTAAGCAGGTTGATTGCGTCATGTAATTGCCTGAAGTCTCAGGGGCGCGTGAGTGACATTTCAAAGTGTAAATTCAAAGCCTTCTCGTGAATAAAGAGCAATCAGTGTCGGGCGGTTCCAGATTAGGCAGTTATCGGCTGAGCGATGTGTCAAGTGCCTTAGGCCACATGACGCCGCCAAACTCTCACGCCAACTGGTCGTGGGCGGAGAGCAGCGACTCGAACCCACAACCTCTCGGTTGGGATACGGACACCCTACCCTGGGCTACTCGCCCCCTCAACACCAGAGGCGTCGTGATCCTTCGACCGTCAGTCAACACCGCTGTAAGTCCGCGTGATGAGCGCCTGGGGACGCGCGGAGGGCGGCACCATTTTCCGCCGTCGCCCGGCCCTGCATCCCCCCCGGCGGCGCAGCGGATTATCATCCTTCCCGGCTGACGCGTCAATGAAAAAAAAACTCCCGGCTGGAGACGGTAAAATCATAGCCGGCCAAATCGGATCCTGTCAGGAGCCCGGAGGGGAGCCGCTCGCTGCCTGCGGTCGATGCCGGCCGACTGTAGTGTCGAGTTTCCCATGTAGGGGTCTGTGGGCGCCTGTGCGAGAGAAGCTGCTGTCGAGGGTGTTGATCTGAAGCCGGTCTCGTTTGTTTGTTTCAGTTTGTATCGGGATGCTTTCTCCGGATTTCTCTTAATGGTCCGTTGTTAGTCATGAAATCTTGATTCTGTCTGGGGAAGTTCTAGGCACTATATTGTTTTATTTTTTCTTTAGTCCTCGACATCCAAGAGGGATGGAGATCCCTCGTCCTCCGCCAAGCAGTCTCCTCGCGCGCACATCCAGACGAAGCACGTAACACGCCGCCTTTCAACATCACTGAAGACCCACCTTCGGCCAATGTTTCGAGTCGGATGATCAGTGGTCGGATGATCAGTGGTCGAGTATGTTCTTGTTTACCTCACCAGTGAGATTTCGCAGGTTGCAGAGCGTGACACCAGTGGCTTGACATTCCCGTACCTAAATGCATATCGAAAGGAATGCCAAAGTTTTGGTTTAGCAACATGCATTCAAAGCGATGTTCAAAAAAGGACACCAAGACATTTTCGCACCTGCTATGCTTTGCAGCTTAACTGTGCTATTGAGGAACAATCGTGCAGAGCCTTGATCACCGTATAGTACTTGGGTTGAATAATCATTGATTTTCACGAACTTCTCCGGGCTGTGACATCACACAGCGGATGGCAATATCAACAAGCGGAACGAGTGAAAAAGCATAACAATCGGTGATGGTCAAGGTCGTTTACTACCGGTCTACTGCCGACAGAAGAATCAGTAATAGTCGAGGGCCGTCAGCTATAGGTTTGCGAACGATCAATCTGCCGTCAATATCCAACCGCCACTGTCTCACGGTGCAAACAAGAGGCGTTGCGATCACAACCCATGACAACTGAAGGAAGCCATGGCAACTGTTGACGTGCCTGTTCTTCATACTACCATACACCCTTCTTTTTAATATTATCGAGGAATTTAGACACCGCTGGAACATTTCCGACCGACAACTTACTGGCTGGGACCAGGGGTGCCGGAGCGGATCGGGACAAGGGATACGAATAGGGATAGCTGTACTCAGGCTTTTTTCGGCACCGTAGTAGCTTGCGTCGGCGACAATGTGTTGTTACTCGGGCGACTAATCTTTTTCGACGCATGGTCAGCTGGGATTTGTGGTGCACAATGGCGAGGGAAAAAATCGGACGGAGCCCACGCGCGCGAAGCACTCGGAAAGTTTCCGGTATGGCGTGGTGAAAATCCCAAACAATTTATACGTCTAGTGCATTTGTTTGGGTAAGGGGATGTGCGCTTCCCTTGGCTGGTGCTCTGGTTGGTCGTTTTTATATCCAATTTTTGGTTTCTAGATATTGTAGTGTTCTCGTTGTAGTGTTCTGAGGAACGTTGCAAGTTTATACCGAGCATTTCGGCCCCGCTCGTGTAGTGCCGTACGTAAGTTCTCGTTTTTCATGCAGTACATTACAGAAATGGCTGGATAAAATGCAATGAAAATCTGCGCAGACCTGTAGACATTCATTGCATAACTTTTGTGATGAATCTTGTTGCCAGGTCAGGTCAGGTCACTGATGTGAGAAATGACTTCAGGTCGTGAACATTTCGTGATCGCGTTCCCGCAGATATCCGCAGATTTCGCACTTTTTGAAGTTCGGACCAAAATAGATGGCGAACTATGCATGATTCGCTCATGAAATGCACATTACCGAGGCCAACATTCAATCGATGTCCAACGAGAGGTCGCTTGATCCTATAGCGCTCATAGCATCCCATAGCGTCCTATAGCATAGCATAGCAAGCAATGCAGGGTCAACATAGGGTTTGGGATTTCAGGTCCCGAAGCAGTTTCGGCCGTGTGGAATAAACATGACCACCTAATCCAACATCAGCATACGCACGTGTCCTAGAACCAGCATTGGCCATCCTTGACTCCATGTGCCTGTGTTGACCTGGTTAGTACATTTCAAAAGTCATTTCAACAAAGGTGATCCGAACTATTTCATGGTTGTACCTTTGGGTGCTGAAATCAAATTATGTGTTCATCGTTACCCTCTGGGGCTCAATACTATGCGTTTGAGACCCAAAAACCAAAACAGCATATTAACCCTCCGTGACTAGACCTGGCCTGTACAGGAGAACGTTATTGCTATTGGATCGTGCCACCCCTAAATGGATTTCAAATTGAATGAAAAACACGGTGATACTTATCTCATAAGGGGATTATGCACAGATCACAATTTATTTGGATGAAAACGTGAAAAGCTTGGAATTTGTATAAATCCGCCAGTACAGCAGCCCGCAGAATCGTCACAGGTTAACAACCTGGCCTGGTATAACAAGTTTGACACCAAAGGTTTTCCAATGAATGCCCGCAAGTGTGCGCAGAACTTGGGCCCGATAGCCCCTCCGTTTACGTGCAGTTTGCGAAAATCCGAGGAGGATGCAACCCTCTGGACAACCGAAAGTGACAAAATGCCGAAGTCCTGCGTCTCTTAACCATATCACCAGGTTCGCCCGTGAATCGTCCGTGAACGGCATTTCGCCGCGTTCGCGAGAACAGGGCGGTGTTACCCTGCAGCATTTCCGATTGGAGAAAGCGATCCAAATACGATGACAACCAGGATTTTATACCCAGTGTGTTATTATCTCACGGTTAGTACCGGGTAGGCTAAAACCTGTAAAATAATCAGGAAGACAGAAGCCAAAGATACCCACTCGTCCGTGACGGTCAGGCGCTTTTCTCGCCAATGCAGATGCTTTTCCGCACAGCTGTGCGGCTTGAGAATGTAGGCACCCTCCTGGGCCATTCGAGCACAGCTCTGCGTAATATGCGGAACGCTATTGGCTACAAATACCAGTCATGGCGTCTTTCTAGGCAGTTGGGTGCTTTGAGAATGCAGGCGCCCTCCTGGACCAGCCAGTACTCTCTTCGCAGTCAGGCGCTTCGTTGGGCCAGGTAATGCCTGTGTTAAAATTAAAGGCGTCGTTTCAGTTAGTTAGCACCCCTAGTGCAAATTTAGTCACCTTCCTAGGGCACTCTGGTGCCTCTCTTAGCAGTAATAGTAAAGGCACCCTTCTGAGCGCCAACTCTTCAGAATGTATGCGCCCTCCTGGGCCAGGGGAGAGTTCCTCATGATAATGCAAGCACACTTGGCAACATAGCGCAATAAATGTCCCAGCGTGGCCAAAGTGACCATTGATGCAACCGGATAACGCAAGAAGGGTGTTATGACGTCTATAATACTCGACACACTTTTGCCAGATAATTTCCTTCAGGCAATTATTTGAGTCAGGTAGAGAAAACGCCTGTCTGATTCATCAGTTACGAAAAAGTAAGTATTTTAAATTGATGTCTCCAGGAGCCAAGTCGGTACAACCCTAAGGCATGTTAGCCAAAAAGCATGTCATGAATCACCTGGAGGAATAAAGGACAGACCCGGGAATTTCAATGCAGCGGAGCGTTCGCCTGGTGGGCCTGGCCTGGCTTCCCTCTCTTCGGGACGGAGCGCCACCAATTGCTACAAATCAATGGGATGTACGGAGACCTCGTCAATAAGCCCAGATTTTCGTGGAAGAAAAATGAGGAAGAGAAGAGGCTGCAGTCGACTGTTCCTGAGCGAACACCGTTCTGTGGTACGTACCCTTAGTGACCCTCTCGGGGTTCCAGGGCATGTTTTATGAAGTGGGGAAACGACGATGTCAAAATAACTTAAAATGAGGAACTTGGTAGGGATTTGCGAATTTAACCCTAAAGTATTCCATTTTTAGATGGTTCGAGCAGTTTTCGTCCCCGGCTAGCATATCAACATAGGCTCTGCTGAATCCGCTACTAGGCCCAAGTTACCGGAATGAAGAGGCCGTATTTGCAGCTTCAAGTACTACAAACTAAATCACTTTTAGTGAATTTTAGTGGTCATGCCGAGCAAACCGTGCTGTGCACCCGGACAATTATTTATTGTGGATCATATATACTGAATAAATGACCAGACAAATTGTAATGAACATGTGTTATAGCGGTATTTGCATAGCCTGTCAGATATTTTTTTCTTAATGTCGACCCCTGTTTCGTATGCAGCAGCCTATCCTATTTGGCTACACGCGCTATTACAGGCTCGATTGATATTGGGCTTTCCTATGGCCAGCCATTCAAAAGTTAGGACAGCCAGCTTAGGAATGCCTCGGGATGCCAATACATGTGTCAACTTTTTCCATGCCTCCAGTTCACTACAATTGGTTGCATCCTTTTTTTGTCTTTCTTTTTGCAGATAGGCCACCTCCAACTATTAGTAGAAGTAGCCCCAGCAGTTCCTCAACTAAGTAGCAAGCTAGTAACACCAAGGAACTCCTGGGGCCACAAAGTGAAATGTGTGATGAGGGGGAAAAGGGAGAAGTTGGATCCATGTATATATACATGCACAAGCACACATACCTGCATGTTCATACACATGAGACATGTAGACCTACACATACACATGCTTCACATTCATAGTCACATATGCACTCACACATAGCATGTATACAAATATACATACATACACATATACCAACATGCACATACATAAACATGCACACATATGCATACATACCCATTTACACACCCATGTATCCATACATATTTACACACGCATGCACACACCTGCGTATATACATCTGTATTTACATCCAATTAAGCATATAAATACACATGTATCATCACATTTGCATATACTTGCTGATCTAGCTTTACTCTCATATACTAAAATAACCACCTACATATAATTCCTATTTTTTCTTTTTGTGTTCAAATTATCGAGGTTAATTCTTGCCAGTTAGTTTGTGATATATAAGTCAATGAATTAATATCGGAGAACTTTTTATATCTTTCTTTTTGATAGGTACATGATTACAGGAAGGAAATTTTGAACCAATAATACTATTCCAAGTTCTTGGTGCTATAAATGATATGGAGTGAAGTCGATGGGATTTCGATGAAGAAAAGGTACATGGAATTGATCAACATGCCTTCAACTATGCCCAGGTGGTCACAGGCCACCAGGTAACTGTAGCTTCCCCTGCTGTGGAGGTGGCAGGGAGATCTGAAGAGATAAGTGTTCCTAGTGAACATAATATTTCTAGTAGCTCACAGGAGGGGCAGTGGTTTAAAGTCAAGGGGTGGAGGATTTGGAGGCGTGAGCCTAAGCAAGGGGGCAGTGAGTGGCAGGTGGTAGGTGGTAGGAGTGGGAAAAAAAACTAGCGAAGCAGCTCAACAGGCAGGAGTAGTAACAACATCCAACAGGTTCCAGGCATTGGAGGACTGCCCCCAGGATAGTGATAGTGATAGTGATAGCAGCAAGGAGAAAGTGCTAGTCGTAGGAGACTCTCGTGTGCGGCATTTGGATAGGGTATTCTGTAAAGGTCGGAAAGGTAGGAGATGCATCACCAGGCCTGGTGCCAAAGTTAGAGACCTGGTCCAAGTGGTCGCACAGGCCACCAGCGAAAACCAGTTCAGTACAGTTATAGTGCAGGTAGGAGTGAACAACATAGGTCCTGCTAGGAGTGAGGAGCTGATGCAGGACTACAGGGCCCTTCTGGCCACCCTGAAGCAAAGCAATAGCAGAGTTATTGTGACAGCTATTCTGCCTAGGGCTGGAGTCTCCCTGAGTGGAGCTCTAGGGCACTGGCAGCCAATGCCAGGGTAGGTAGGCTTTGCAATGAGTTAGGTTTGACTTTTGTTGACAAGTGGTGCAGGTTTTATGGCTCATCTGACCTCTATCAGAGGGATGGCTTGCACTTCTCTGAGAAGGGGTGCAAGTGTTAGGCAAAGTATACGAACATGTCCTTCAGGGAAACTAGATAATGGGGTGGGGAGGGAAGAATTGGCATTGCCATCTCAGGGATATGTCAATAGTGACAGCATAGGCAATAGAACCTCACAGTCAGCAAATAGGGGTAGCAGTAGATCAAGGGGGCAGAGTGGTGGCTCATCCAGAGATGATAGAGCTACTCGACATAAAAAAGCCAAAGATGGTCATGGAACTTTTGTTAAGTGTATGATGCTTAATGCTCAGAGCATTCGATCCAAATTTGATGAGTTCAAGTGTTATGTTGCTGAGGAGAAACCAGATTTTGTTTGCATTACTGAGGCATGGGTCAGTGAGGGATATTTTGGGGATAACTTGCAGGACTATGAGATCCAGGGATACAATATGTTTTCATGCAATAGGGGTCCAGCAGTGAAAGGGGGTGGTGTAATGCTCTATGTGAATAGCTTATACAGTTCTCAAAAAGTAGTAGATGGGGTGAAAAATGTGTCTGTGGAGTCCATTTGGCTTGATGTTGCTGTGGGAAAAGGCAACAACAATAAACTGAGGATAGGAGCTTTGTATCGATCAGGAACCTTGCCACATTCTCAGCAACTGGAGCTTGATAAGGTGATTTGTGAGGAAATCAGTAGAAACTTTCAGAGGAAATGCCTTATTCTTGGTGACTTTAATCTAAAAGGATATGAAAATGTTGGTGTTGGCTCCCATCATGTAAAATGTTTAGGACATGCCTTGAAGAGGACTTGTTCTTACACCAGTTTGTAATGGAACCAACCAGGCAGGGCTCATTCTTGGACCTTGTCTTCTCAGATTTAAGTGATTTAGTTCAAGACTTGACTGTAGGAGAAACTCTGGGAAGAAGTGACCATAACATAGTGAGATTCAAGGCACAGGTATCAGGGACAATCAAGGATAATTTGGCAAAGATTCCAAATTTTAACAGGGCAGACTTTGCCTGCATGAGAGAGGCTTTAAGTGCCATAAAATGGGAAGAAGAATTCTTTTATTTAAATGCCTGTGAAATGTGGGAAAAGTTCAAATCCTACTTGAGGAAATTCAGATTAGACATGTCCCCCAAAAGCAAAGGCGCAAAGAAGGGTAGGAAAGCCAGCATGGCTTACACCAGATGTGATGAAAGCAATTAAGGCTAAGAAAGGTGCATTTAGAGTATTTAAGGAGGCTTCAAATATCGTAAATCTAAGGTCGTATAAAAAATCTAGAGACGCTGTGAAGCAGAAAATCAGAGCAGCAAAGCGAGCAAAAGAATTGGATTTGGCTAGGAACTGTAATGGGGACAGTAAAAAGTTCTTTAGTTTCTACAAGCTAAGTAAAGTTTCAAGCACAATTGGTCCACTGGATGTAAATGGGACTATATTGAGTGAGGATAGTGAGATGGTTGAGGAGCTGAGCAAGCAGTTTAAATCAGTGTTTACAGTGGAGGATGTGACTAATCTGCCAACCGTGAACCACAGTTCAGTGACAGGTGATCAGATACACGATGTTGATTTCATTGATAGTGATATTGTTTTCAATTATATCAGAAAAATAAAGACAAACAAGGCAGCAGGACCCGATGGAATTTATGCTAGGGTATTGCGGGAAGCTGAAAAGGAAGTGGCAATTCCACTTAGTATAATATTTTGTAGATCAGTTTCGCAAAATGAAATTCCAACAGATTGGAAAAGGGCAAATGTAGTTCCTATTTTCAAGAAAGGAGAAAGAGGGAAAGTTGAAAACTATAGGCCAGTAAGCCTCACATCCCTAGTCTGCAAGGTACTCGAATCAATTATCAGGGATAGAATGGTTAGTTTTCTGGAAGGAAACAAATTGATTCAAGATACTCAACATGGGTTTAGAAAAGGGCGATCGTGCCTCACAAATCTCTTGGAGTTTTTGAATTTTGCTACAGAACAATTTGATCAGGGAAATCAGGTTGATGTAGCATATCTTGACTTTAGTAAGGCCTTTGACAAGGTACCCCATAAACGGTTAATGATGCAGCTTCAGGTCCATGGTATTGCAGGTAGCATCCTAAAATGGATAGAGTTGTGGCTTTCAGATAGACAGCAGAGAGTGATGCTAAATGGTACAAAGTCATCATGGCAAAATGTTCTTAGTGGAGTCCCCCAGGGGTCGGTACTGGGGCCACTATTGTTCATTATATATGTGAATAGCATTGAATGTGGCCTAAGCAGTAAGGTTTTGAAATTTGCGGATGATTTGAAGATCTTTAGGGCAATAACAGGGCAAAATGAGCAGGTTTTGCTGCAGAAAGACTTAGACGAGCTAGTGAAGTGGTCCGAAAAATGGCAAATGAAGTTTAATTTTGATAAGTGCAAAGTCATGCATGTAGGTAGGCAGCATATGAAGGCTCCATACTTGATGGGTGGCCAAGTACTATCTGTGACTCAGCAGGAGAAGGACTTAGGTGTTA
Source organism: Ashinkailepas kermadecensis (assembly GCA_034440615.1). NCBI lineage: Eukaryota > Metazoa > Arthropoda > Thecostraca > Neolepadidae > Ashinkailepas > Ashinkailepas kermadecensis. The sequence continues at coordinate 8,337 of JAOTOM010003360.1, read as the reverse complement.
TTTTGAACACAAAATTAGGGGCATCAGAACAGACCAAAGAAGCCAGGAAGAAGGCACTAAGAATGCTTGGGGCAATACAGAGGAATGTGTCATACAAAAGTGAGGAGGTCATCAGGAAGCTTTACTGTGCATATGTCAGGCCACATTTGGAATACTGTGTCCAAGCTTGGTCCCCTAGTTATGAGAAAGATTGTTGGCTTTTAGAGAGAGTACAAAAGAGGGCAACAAAAATGGTTAATGGTATAGGCAACCTGGAATATGAGGAAAGACTGAAGAAATTGAACATGTTTTCACTTAGATATAGAAGGCTGAGAGGAGATCTCATCGAGGTTTTTAAAGTTGTTCATGGTCAGGAACAGGGATATCTCAGGGAAATGTTTGAATTTAACAGAAATGATGCAATTAGAGGTCATCAATTCAAAATTAAAGTTAATCACAGCAGGACAAGGTTAAGACAGTCTTTCTTCACCAACAGGGTAGTAGAACACTGGAACCAGCTGCCAGGAACCATTGTCAGTAGCAACACACTGAACATCTTTAAAAACGGCATAGACAATCATTATAAGAATAGGGGGATTGTTTTTCTGTATTCCAGGGAAGGTTGATCGACAGGGAGGAGTGGGAGTTGGGAGGAGTTTGTAATTGTTGACTGTGTTATGAAATAGCAAGTGAGTCTCTTATTAAGTCTAAATGCTTTATAACTTTATATAGGGTGTACCTAGCAGTGGATTCAGCACCTTCCTTCGGGATGTGATACTGATGAGATTGTCTATGGTAGCACAATGTGTATGATGGGAGGAGTTTGTAATTGTTGAGTGTATTATGCAATAGCATGTGAGTCTCTTATTAAGTCTGAACGCTTTATGAATTTCTGTGGGATGTGCCTAGCAGTGGATTCGGCACCTTCCTTCGGGATATGATGCTGATGAGGTTGTCTATGGTGGCACGATGGGTGTGATGGGAGGAGCTTGTGATTATTGAGGGTGTTAGGCGGTAGCAAGTGAGTGGTGTTAGATGGGCTGGGATATATAGCTTCCTAGGAACTTGGGATAAGGGATTGATTGGGGTGGGAGTATGTACATTCTAGTACCTTTTCTAGATAGGCTTAACCCAGATGGGCCCCTGTGGCTCTTATTAAGCCTTAATACTTTATGACTTTTACTTTATGACTTAATTACTTGGCAATGAGTATTGGAACATTGTCATTACAGTGATTGGTAATGTTTGATTACAAAATATGTGAAGTAACAATATGCTCTGTTCCTGTACAATATGAGGGAACTTCAAAATGTTATGTTTTACAAATAATTCATTTGTAGGGTATGCATAGTGCTGATTATCTATGATTCTTAATGCCCTTTTTATGTTTTAACAATTATGTCTAATCGTGTTGGAAAATTGTTTCCCCATATTAATGCACAATAATTTAAATAGGGATGAATCAATCCATTATATATATATATATTTCAATTCACGACTTGTGATAAGGTATTTCGCTCTTCCCATTATGCCTATATTTGTGCTAGTTTTTGTAGCAACATATGCTATGTGATACTTCTATGTTAATTTTTTATCAACTATTACACCAAGATATGTGATTTGCTTTGTCCTCTGTACTTTTTGAGAATTCATGGTTATGTTTAAGTCAACACTAGGCATACTGGAATACATTTGGTAATTTGCTTTTGTAACATTCAGTGATAATCTATTAGCTTGAAGCCATTCAGTTATTCCTGTGACAATGGCATTGACTTTAAGTTGTAGGTAATTTATATTTGTAGCTTTAATCATGACAATAGCATCATCAGGAAACAAACAAAATGTTCCATCTAAATAATTACCCAAATCATTTATGTATATAAGGAAGAGCATTGGACCAAGTATAGCCCTTGTGGAACCCCCATTGTAATGCACTCTTCATCTGAGTTTACATAATTTATTTGTGTTCGCTGGTAACGATCTCGTAAATATGAATGTAATATAGGATTGTAGTGTCCCTGATACCGCAATATGTTGTATTTTTAAGTAGAATGTCCATGCTCACAGTATGAAATGCTTTTTTTCCAAGTTAATATAGAGTCCACAAGTAAGTTCTTTCTTTTCCAAAGATTTTATAACTTCACCATAAATGTGAGCAATTAACATGTAAGTGCTATGTTTTTTCCTAAATCCAAATTGGAGTGCTCTGAATACATTATTCAGTTCCAGGCAAGATAGGAGATAAGAATATATCTCTTTTTTCAAGGATTAAAAAAAAAGAATATTGGTAGCATGGAAATTGGCCTATAATATATGAATATGTTCAGTTCTCCTGTCTTAAATATGGTGATAATTATGGATTGTTTTAGTTGTTTAGGAAAAACACCGCTTCTTAGGCAAAGGTCAAAGAAGTGGGTTATGCAGGGTGGGTTAAAGAAGTGGGTTAGGATGCATCGCTAAACTTCGAATATTTTCATCTTTAAGAGCATGATATCTAGGGAGAGTAAGCAGGTTTAGTGAGCTCACCACGGGGGTGCGACGACCCATTTGCTAGCCCAAGGGAGGGGGGAGCGCAGCCCCCCAGCGCCCCACACGTTCCACCGCTCCTAGTTGGCACTGGTCTGTTGATTGTGGAAGCCGTCAATCCCACCCGCCATGGTGACGCAAGCAAAGCAGATCGGGATTGGCGGTGTGGGTGACGCGTGCCGAAAACTAGCCGCTAGTTTATTTAGACATTTTTGTCTCGTGTATTGGTTCCATTGGCGGATTCGACGTATTGACAGATGAAACGTGTCTGCTCGAAATGAACGCTTCAGGTTTACGTTTGTTGATGATGAATGTGAATTGAATATGAATATGAATATGAATCATGTTGCGAAAAGCAACTACAAGATGATTTCAGATTATAGTTGCGCACTTTTAGACACGTAATAAATAAATGCGTGAGCTTAACATAAGTGAAAAGCATTTCCAAGCCACCACTATTTTGGTCTCAAAGCTGCTTGGAAAACAGGTTGCATTGAATTGCATTGCATGTCCTGGAACTTTCTGTCAATGGTTGGTTGGTTATTGGTTTTACGACACGTCGACCGTTGAGTCATGTAGCGTCGCCAATCTCTCACGCCGATTGGTCGCGGGCGAAGAGTAGCGACAGGTGAGGCTCGAACCCACAACCTTTCGATTGTGAGACGAGCATCTTACCCCTAGACCACTCGTCCCCTAACTTTCTGTCAATGGCACTTGCACTTCAGCATCAATGTTGCAGAGATCACACATATACAAATACACACAATCTACCCTTCCCAACCCGCGTCATGTGATATAGGTCAAGGTCAAGTCAAGTCAAGCCTGCCAGCTATGTCGCCTCACGTAGGCGATATGGCGAGCCCATACCTGCCTCTTAATAACTGTAGCGCTACTGTTTCATACGTCCTGGATGGCTGTTGGCCGTGACTCTGGTCCGTCTCAGATCCATTCACCGCTCGGTGAGGTGACGTCCTGGTGGACCGTTGGTCATGACTCGGGTCCGTCTCAGATTCCTTCAGGAGATCACCGCTCGGTGAAGTAATGTCCTGATTGACTGCTTGCCGTGACTCGGGTCCGTCTCAGGCAAACCTGAGAAAGTAATTAAGAATATTGGCGACTATCTGGTTGCATTTCTTTGCAAAAGTGCTTCTCCACTTATGGAAATGGAGAAGCACTTTGCTCTTGCTTCTCCAAATATAGATGTTGATCGATGAACAAGAAAATATTTCTGATGTCTTTTAAATCCGCCAGATGCACCCCATAAAATTGTAATGCTAGATTGCCAGCACGAACAGTGCTGGTCGGAGTACCGGCTAGCATAAATTTGTTTTTCCTGCATTCACTGTCAGTCAGTGGGTACGGAACCAACGAAACAGCTCGGCAAGATCGGTCTCTATGTGAAGTTTGAGCTGAGACGCACAGTTCGGTTTCGCGCTATGAAGGATTTGGACGTCGTCTGCAAAGCTGGTCATGCTGCCGAAGGTGATGTGGGCTGTCAAATAATTAGCAAAAAGGTTGAACATTACATGCCCCGGAGTTCCGCGCTGGGCCACGCCAAGCGGTGCCGCCTGGATCAGAGTTGGTAGTTAAATAATGTACAACATGCAGTATTTCCACCCTCTCCGATAGTTTTGAAATCACATGCAACACCCCTGCTGGTCGGAAGTTGGCCGGTGACGTCATCTTCCCCGATGTGTGGATAGGCACCAGTCACGTGTTCTCACACAGATGGAAGTGTCTGGTCGGAAGTTGGCCGGTGACGTCATCTTCCCCGATGTGTGGATAGGCACCAGTCACGTGTTCTCACACAGATGGAAGTGTCTGGTCGGAAGTTGGCCGGTGACGTCATCTTCCCCGATGTGTGGATAGGCACCAGTCACGTGTTCTCACACAGATGGAAGTGTCTGGTCGGAAGTTGGCCGGTGACGTCATCTTCCCCGATGTGTGGATAGGCATCAGTCACGTGTTCTCACACAGATGGAAGTGTCTGGTCGGAAGTTGGCCGGTGACGTCATCTTCCCCGATGTGTGGATAGGCACCAGTCACGTGTTCTCACACAGATGGAAGTGTCTGTGGCAAGCGAATGATTAATGTGCAAAGCAATGGAGCTTACACCTATTCTCAACAACTAGCAACACTCTATGGTAATACCAGACACTATTCTACTGACGTCTGGTAGCGGCGCGCGACATGTGCATTCTGAGTGCTTCCTCAAGACCCAACATGCCCGGCTTCCTCGCTCCAGTTCGCCTCACTGGTCATGAGTTCAAACGACACCGCACTACGGCGCCGCAGGCTCCTGGGATGTGACCTTTCTTTCCGTGCGAGCTCAACGTGTTGACTCCTGTGCGCTGTCGTAACCACGGCCGCACTACCCGACCTTGCGGCCCCGGCCGTTCGTTGTAGGCGCTCAGTGTCCATCGTTCTCTTGAGGCCCTCTGTGTCACTTCATGCCTCGCGGTCAGTGAGCAGCTGGCTTTGCTTCGCTTGCAGACGGCTGAGCCACGCCCAAGCGCCTTTGTTGGCCTAATTGGGTCGTCCGTGCAGTCCGTGGGTGGCTCCAATTCCCCCGACGCTGGACCCGTGCCAAGACGTCAGCCTCTCACGCGCTAACTACGGACTCGTGTTCCGCGCCCCACCACTGCCTCCGACCCGGGCGTACCCAAGATTATCTGCAGCCGCACATCACGTATCGTGCCGACGCTTCCAGACTCCAGTCCTCGGACACCACCCGTAGCATCCTGAATCTCCCGATGGGTGGCACCTTGCGCGTCGCGCCAGCCTACCGGTCAGTAACGACCGTGCATATTGGCCCGGCACTCCCCGTCAACGGTCACCACACGCACTCCGCCCGGCACTCCCAGTCAACGGTCACTACACGTACTCCGCCCGGCACTCCCAGTCAACGGTCACCACACGTACTCCGCCCGGCATTCCCCGTCAACGGTCACCACACGCACTCCGCCCGGCACTCCGCCCGGCACTCCCCGTCAACGGTCACCACACGCACTCCGCCCGGCACTCCCAGTCAACGGTCACCACACGTACTCCGCTCGGCATTCCCCGTCAACAGTCACCACACGCACTCCGCCCGGCACTCTCCCGTCAACAGTCGCCACACGCACTCAGCCCGGCACTCCCCGTCAACAGTCACCACACGCACTCCGCCCGGCACTCCCCGTCAACAGTCACAACACGCACTCCACCCCGCACTCCCCATCAACGGTCGCCACACGCACTCCGCCCGGCATTCCCCGTCAACGGTCATCACAAGCACTCCGCCCGACTCTACCGATCCGTGGATACCGTGCTGATGCTCCCTGCCAGTGGTCACTGCCCTCATCGTGGTCACCGCCCTTACCATGGTCACCATCCTTACCGTGCTGACACTCCCTGTCAGTGGTCATCGCCCTCACCGTGGTCACCGCCCTTACCGGCTGACGCTCTCTGCCAGAGGTCACCGCCCTTACCGTGGTCACCATCCTTACCGTGGCCACCGCCCTTACCGTGCTGACACTCCCTGTCAGAGGTCACCGCCCTCATCGTGGTCACCGCCCTTACCGTGGCCACCGCCCTTACCGTGCTGATGTTCCCTGCCGGTGGTCACCGCCCTTACCGTGCTGATGCTCCCTGCCAATGGTCACCGCCCTCACCGTGGTCACCGCCCTTACCGTGGTCACCATCCTTACCGTGGCCACCGCCCTCACCGTGGTCACCATCCTTACCGTGGCCACCGCCCTTACCGTGCTGATGTTCCCTGCCAGTGGCCACCGCCCTTACCGTGCTGATGCTCTCTGCCTGTGGTTACCATCCTTACCGTGGCCACCGCCTTTACCGTGCTGATGTTCCCTGCCAGTGGCCACCGCTCTTACCGTGCTGATGCTCTCTGCCTGTGGTTACCATCCTTACCGTGGCCATCGCCCTTACCGTGGTCACCGCTCTCACCGTGGTTACCGCCCTTACCGTGCTGACACTCCCTGTCAGAGGTCACCGCCCTCACCGTGGTCACCATCCTCACCGTGGTCACCATCCTCACCGTGGCCACCGCCCTTACCGTGCTGATGTTCCCTGCCAGTGGTCACCGCCCTCACCGTGGTCACCATCCTTACCGTGGCCACCGCCCTTACCGTGCTGATGTTCCCTGCCTGTGGTTACCATCCTTACCGTGGCCACCGCCCTTACCGTGTTGATGTTCCCTGCCAGTGGTCACCGCCCTTACCGTGCTGATGCTCTCTGCCTGTGGTTACCATCCTTACCGTGGCCACCGCCTTTACCGTGCTGATGTTCCTGCCAGTGGCCACCGCCCTTACCGTGCTGATGCTCTCTGCCTGTGGTTACCATCCTTACAGTGGCCATCGCCCTTACCGTGGTCACCGCCCTCACCGTGGTTGATACCGCCCTGTTCACCGTACGCTGATGACTTCGCTGTCAGAGGTCTATTACCGCCCTCACCGTGGTCACCATCCTCACCTTGCCGTTTGCATTGCTTACTTTGTTGTCACGTTGCTTTTTGGCCTGCAGTGGTCTTGACTCCCTCTTTTCAGCCGTATTGTCCGTGCGGGTACGATTGAAGAAAACGTTAATAATGTGCTGATGTCGTCTGTCTACGGTTTGTCCGTTCCAAGTGCCGCCGTGCCATCGCCATAAATAATCGTAACTAGCATTATCAAGACCGGTACATATACGTTGAAGTCAAAATGACGAATTGTGATGCATTATGCTATGCACATTGCTGCTGACAAGCTGCGAGTTTGCATCAAGGAAACGAAAGACAAACGAACGAATGAAGCTTAAATAGAAATCCAATTACTCGCATAAACTTGGAGAAAGCGTACGCTATGCGCATCTTGACCATACGTACAACAATCATACCTGCGGTGCGCCCACGCGGCAGACTTGTGCTCGACTCAATTTTTTTGAGTCGACTCACATGTGACTCATAGATCTTGAGATCTGATTCGACTCATGATTCAGAGCAGGTCAAAATTATTTGATTCGACTCAATTCAGACTCAGAGCTCACAAAGCATGATTCGACTCGCGACTCAAACAGACATTTTAATCGATTCAGATCCGACTCAGTGGTATCAGACTCATGAGCCATATGATTCAGTGTGCACTGCCCACACATTATATATATATATATATATATATATATATATATATATATATATATATATATATATATTTATATAAATATGTTGTTTTTACTGTGTTTTTACTCCTTACTTTGTGTCATAGCATACTATTCACAAAGATACATGCTTTATATAATTTGTTCATAACTTGCATTTGAGTCATAAGACTCAAATGACTCATTGTGATTTGAATGATTGACTCATGATTCGACTCATTTTTTTAAAGAAAGATGTGATTCAACTCACGACCCAAGATATATTTTGTGGAAAATAATCGATTCAACTCGCGACTCATCCAAAAACGATTGATTCATGAGTCGATTCTCGATTCAACTCCAGTCGAGCACAAGTCTGCCACGAGGCACGCATACCTGTACTGCACTCTGCATCGAACAACGCTTGCAGACGCGTCAAAAGCGGAGAGAACTCAATTCACTTTATCGTCCTGCTTTTGACGCCCTATTCGGCCCTGACGTGTGAGTGACACGTGACACGTGACGTCACGTGACGAACAGCTTCTTGCATTCACATTGGCAAGCGTCGTCCGATTTGTGACGATGCCACCGACGCACGCGCGTTCGGGCGCGTCCGACGCGTCATCAAAATGTCCGTGTGAGTGAGCCAATTGGTCGGGGCCGAATATCAGGAGGCAGAAGGCCCATGCCCACTGCCCAGTTCCAAGGCCATATATCACA
>JAOTOM010003359.1:0-150842 GCA_034440615.1 Ashinkailepas kermadecensis | reverse complement strand
GCCAACAGCACTAGGAATCCTCGCTCGCCATGTGCCAACGGCACTAGGAATCCCCGCTCGCCACGTGCCAACGGCACTAGGAATCCCCGCTCGCCACGTGCCAACGGCAAGAATCCCTGCTCGCCACGTGCCAACGGCACTAGGAATCCCTGCTCGCCACGTGCCAACAGCACTAGGAATCCCTTGCTCGCCACGGGCCAACGGCACCAGGAATCCCTCGCTCGCCACGTGCCAACGGCATTAGGAATCCCCGGTCAAGCCACGTGCCAACAGCACTAGGAATCCCCGCTCGCCACGTGCCAACAGCACTATAGAATCCCCGGTCGCCACGTGCCAACGGCACTCCAGGAATCCCCGCTCGCCACGTGCCAACGGCACTAGGATTCCCCGCTCGCCACGTGCCAACAGCACTAGGAATCCCTTGCTCGCCACGTGCCAACGGCACTAGAATCCCTTGCTCGCCACGTGCCAACGGCAACAGGAATCCCTGCTCGCCACGTGCCAACGGCACTAGAATCCCCCCTCGCCACGTGCCAACGGCACTAGGAATCCTCTCTGGCTCGCCATGTGCCAACGGCACCAGGAATCCCCGCTCGCCACGTGCCAACGGCACTAGGAATCCCCCCGCTCACGTGCCAACAGCACTTTTGTCTTCTGGGTTCCATCTGAGCACGTGGCGCAGGGTCCGCCTAAAGTCGGAGAGGCGCCGCTTCCTCGACTGTGGCGGACGACCCATGGAGGAAAACGTTGTGCGTGACGCGTTCACCACACACCGCACTCGCCGAATTTAGCGAGTAGGTGGTGTAATCGGAGCTGGAGCCAACAACCTCAGATTATCGTATGCGCACGAAGAGGCAGGCTGGCAAATGCGAAGTAAAGAACGGGATCTTTTCTGCCAGTGCTGGCATTTTGGCGCCGCAATAGCATCTTCACATGTTGCGTACTGGTATCTGTTGCAGTCGAGAAATGCCTGTGTACGATCAATACATAACATCTTCCGTGTTGATGCGCCAGTACGGCTTGCCACGTTTCATCCACATGCATCGCACCATTTACCTTCGAACGTTTTAACCATCCCACTCGTTTTCGTAAAACGACACCCATGGTCTGCAGCGAGCTAGATACATTCTCAGCCCATCTGATTTGAGCAGCCTGCTCCGACCAGTCCGTGAGTCATTCCCTTAAAGTATCTTCTCCTGTCCCATTCCCTCGCTGGAATTACATTGATGACTGTAACGCAAAATCACGCCTCTTCATGCCATCAAGAATCGGAAAGGTGCGCAATGTAACATAAGGCGATCTTTCTAGAAGACTTCGGTCGGCCAGACACCTCGTGCAATTGAAGTAGATCTTATTGTGGTATGCTAAAATCTGATCACTCTGTGATTCCATTTCGTACACAACGTCGCTTACCTCCTCTGACATACGTGACAATTTGGATTAAGTTAAAATATTCATAGAAAAGTTTCATTTCCAAAGCTTCTTCGTTGAAAAAACGAGTTAGCCAAAATCAATCTCCGTCGGAAAAGGTTTCACTTTTTGCACTGGCCTCGTGTCGAGCTGGCTGACGTGACCTAAGATCCCGCGAGGTCCAGGAATTAAACTTTGTCCAATGAAATATATGGAGAGCAATCTCAGTTCAATTATGAATCTAATGATTTACATAGTTCCATTTCAATGGATTCGTTTTATGCAAGCTTTAGCTGTTTAAAGGTGGCCTTTACACTGTGGCATTGCTATATGGCCTTTGCAGTCGATGCGTCCCTAACCTACACTGTGACAGTGGAAAAATGCCCGAGGCTGCACCTCCGAAGCCGCAGGTCAGATCCAAGAAAAGCTGAACATTGCGCAGGTCAAATTCAGGTCATCAGATCAGACCATATATCGATTTGTAACTGCATCTGAGACATGGCGCGGGCTAGGCCCTGTCGATCTGTGGTGGAATGCCCCCCAGGCCGATCGTGCTTCTAAGTAGCGCCGAGTCTTATCTGCTGACTGGGCACGTGACTTGGCTTGCCTACGGCGCATCGACGTTTGATGACAAACATCGCCATTCGCCGATTGCTTTTCGAAGCAAACATCCGCGTTTCAGAAATGAAACAAACCATCGCATCAATCGCTGCTCAAGTGGCGTTTTTAAGGCGACGGCGCGCTACCAGGGCACCGAATGGTTTCGATTTTTAATCCGTTATTTACCTCCGTCTCCGGGAGTTGGTCATGTCGCAAAGTATGTGGCAGAAACTGGGTCGACTTGGTTGCTTTGCAGCACCTATTTTGAGGTGAAATCAATGCTGGGGCAAAACGTTTACTAAGACTTGACGAACGTGTCGCTGCCAATATTTTATACCCTTCTGGATCTATGGCTAGTACAAATATCCGTTTTCAAGTTCACCCATGAAATTTGGACAGCGATATCAAAATGAGGTCACTGAGGTCAACTGAATGTTCAGGAACAACCGTCTAGCAACATTCCAATAGCCAATTTTCATCAATTAATTTTAAATCACCAACACCCAATCAATCATCAGTTACATTAAATAAGTAACTCAGTTCCATTCCCATCACTTCGGATTCCAGCAGTCGGACGGTTGCCAAGGCCATTCCGCTGGCTTGATCCTTCGAGGAGTAAGGCAACTGTGTAATTCCCCACTTATTCAACTTAAAATGTATTTCTTAGCGAGCCATAGTGGATTCACCAACATCACTGGTTCGGCGAGAGCGATCTCCCAGCCTGCTCATTGCCAGTCAGCATCATTGCCAGTCAGCATCATTGCCAGTCAGCATCATTGCCAGTCAGCATCGCGTACCGCAAGGCTTTAACATTTGTCTCTGCCGGCCCTGCTTCAGTATTTACGAGCGGGGGCGAAACCCAGTAAGTCTTCCTACGTGCATATGGAACAAAGTTTCCCTGAGCTGCTCGGCTCGGCTCGGCTCGGCTCGGCTCGGCTCGGCTCGGCTCGGCTCGGCTCGGCTCGGCTCGGCTCGGCTCGGCTCGGCTCGGCTCGCTCGGCTCGGCTCGGCCCGGCTCGGCTCGGCTCGGCTCGGCTCGGCTCGGCTCGGCTCGGCTCGGCTCGGCTCGGCTCGGCTCGGCTCGGCCCGGCTCGGCTCGGCTCGGCTCGGCTCGGCTCCGGCTCGGCTCCGGCTCGGCTCGGCTCGGCTCGGCTCGGCTCGGCTCGGCTCGGCTCGGCTCGGCTCGGCTCGGCTCGCTCGGCTCGGCTCGGCTCGGCTCGGCTCGGCTCGGCTCGGCTCTCGGCTCGGCTCGGCTCGGCTCGGCTCGGCTCGGCTCGGCTCGGCTCGGCTCGGCTCGGCTCGGCTCGGCTCGGCTCGGCTCGGCTCGGCTCGGCTCGGCTCGGCTCGGCTCGGCTCGGCTCGGCTCGGCTCGGCTCGGCTCGGCTCGGCTCGGCTCGGCTCGGCTCGGCTCGCTCGGCTCGGCTCGGCTCGGCTCGGCTCGGCTCGGCTCGGCTCGGCTCGGCTCGGCTCGGCTCGGCTCGGCTCGGCTCGGCTCGGCCCGGCTCGGCTCGGCTCGGCTCAGCTCGGCTCGGCTCGGCTCGGCTCGGCTCGGCTCGGCTCGGCTCGGCTCGGCTCGGCTCGGCTCGGCTCGGCTCGGCTCGGCTCGGCTCGGCTCGGCTCGGCTCGGCTCGGCTCGGCTCAGCTCGGCTCGGCTCGGCTCGGCTCGGCTCGGCTCGGCTCGGCTCGGCTCCGGCTCGGCTCGGCTCGGCTCGGCTCGGCTCGGCTCGGCTCGGCTCGGCTCGGCTCGGCTCGGCTCGGCTCGGCTCGGCTCGGCTCGGCTCGGCTCGGCTCGGCTCGGCTCGGCTCGGCTCGGCTCGGCTCGGCTCGGCTCGGCTCGGCTCGGCTCGGCTCGGCTCGGCTCGGCTCGGCTCGGCTCGGCTCGGCTCGGCTCGGCTCCGGCTCGGCTCGGCTCGGCTCGGCTCGGCTCGGCTCGGCTCGGCTCGGCTCGGCTCGGCTCGGCTCGGCTCGGCTCGGCTCGGCTCGGCTCGGCTCGGCTCGGCTCGGCTCGGCTCGGCTCGGCTCGCTCGGCTCGGCTCGGCTCGGCTCGGCTCGGCTCGGCTCGGCTCGGCTCGGCTCGGCTCGGCTCGGCTCGGCTCGGCTCGGCTCGGCTCGGCTCGGCTCGGCTCGGCTCGGCTCGGCTCGGCTCGGCTCGGCTCGGCTCGGCTCGGCTCGGCTCATCGGCTCGGCTCGGCTCGGCTCGGCTCGGCTCCCGGCTCGGCTCGGCTCGGCTCGGCTCGGCTCGGCTCGGCTCGGCTCGGCTCGGCTCGGCTCGGCTCGGCTCGGCTCGGCTCGGCTCGGCTCGGCTCGGCTCCTCGGCTCGGCTCGGCTCGGCTCGGCTCGGCTCGGCTCGGCTCGGCTCGGCTCGGCTCGGCTCGGCTCGGCCCGACCGTGACGGCTTTGAAGCCGCAGTTACGTTTTGTTTCCAACGTTTACCGTTTTAATTTCTTCACTCAGAGTCATATGTGTCCTTTTAAGTTCAGCTTTGACAACTGGCATCCCAATACTCCTTATGAAATGCCCTTGATGTTTGTTCAAAGTGAACTATGAGACGGCAAGTCAGCTCGCAGACAACATGAGCAGCTTTTCACATTATAATGTAATGTAATTTCGCCGCATTTCCGCCTCTGATGTTCCCATTCAGAGCAAATCTCCCCTTCTTACCTTGATATCTGCCAAACTTCATCGCAATGTTTCTCCTGCAATTTGTGTTGAAAGGAAATGGTTTTCGGCGGCATTGCGCCGTGCTATACACATTGCAGCTTGCAATACACATCGAACCACAGCCGGGGCTCGCCGTCAGTCCCGTGTCCAGCCACGGCCGGCTGACCGGCGCGACGTCATTCCACCACGTGACCGACGTGCCCCGTAGCTGTCAGTTTGTCAGTTTGTCAGTTGTCAGTTGTCAGTTGTGCGTTGTCAGTTGTCAGTTGTCAGTTGTCAGTTGTCAGTTGTCAGTTGTCAGTTGTCAGTTGTCAGTTGTCAGTTGTCAGCCGTCCGTCGTGCTGAATGGTTGCGTGCGGCATGTTCTGGGCGGAACGGCTGGGAGACAATGGCCGCGGCACAGCGTGACATCAACGCCAATCGGACGAGCTGGCATAGAGCGTGACGTGTAGGTGCGCACGCACACCATCTTCGGGAGATGAGTCGGGTGTCGCCAGCATGGCGCGGCCTATTTCGACTGGATCAGATTGGTTCCCGATGCACGTGTGCAAAATTGCAGCCACTCTCTCCACAATTGAGTTTCTCCGCCGGAGATGGAACACGTATCCCAGACTTCAATGCACTGCACCGAAATGTCGAAATGGGCTCTGCTCGTTTCTGAAGTTGCCAGCCGTCTGCCAGCACTGAACACAATCGGATGTCTTCACGGCCTGCCAAGACTGTGCAGTCGCGGACATTCCGCACACTCCGTGTCGCGGCTTGGGGTCCGATCCGGCGCCTGCAGCAGGGAGCCCACATCAGGGAGCCCGCAGCAGGGAGCCCACAGCAGGGAGCCCACAGCCCACCGTGCCCTGGCTGTCGCTCGTCCAGCTGCCCTGATGGCACCTGATGCTGATACTACTCTGGCTACGTAGCACCGGCTTGTTGCAATGGCACACATACGCATTCACCCCCTTCAACAACACAAGTGGTTACGAGTTAGGATGATATGGGGAAGCCGCATCGAGTGTACTACGTGCATGTGGTACACAAAGTCATCTGTGTGGCACGACCCTGCCTGGTCCGGCTCTGCTTGGCTCGGTCCTGCTTGGCACGGCCCTGCTTGGCACGGCCCTACCTGGCCCGGTCCTGCTTGGCACGGCCCTACCTGGCCCGGCCCTACCTGGCCCGGCCCTGCTTGGCACGGCCTGTCTTTTTAGTTCTGCCATTACTAATGCAAGTTTGTGAACGCATTGCATCTGAAATCAATTTAGCTCTGCATGCATGCTCGAAGGCGCGTGTCTGCATAAATATTGAAAGCAATGGGTCTATGATTGATAAACATGGCGATTCGACGTCACTGCGCTTTGAACACTCGCCCTCGCTGGTCTTACGCACCGATAAGAGCCTCTACTGGTAAAGATTAACGCCAACGCCATGGCCTTCAGTAGTATAAATAAACTTGCAAATGACTGCATTAGTAAGTTGAAAACGTCGAGACTAAAAACGTTTGCTGCGGCAGCGTAATATCGGCTACACGGCACGACACAACGCGCTCTAACCGCGTAATATCGCCGTGGTGTTTCGCCGGCGGTTGCATCATTGTTTTCCGACCGCACTCACGGGAAGCGTCGCCTGTCACCAAGGCCGATTTATGCGCGGTATGAAGTGAGTGGTCCGGAGCCGCTCAATCCATTCAGCGTTGACGGATTTGACGGCATTTCGGCCGGCTGCAGAAGACAGCGGCACTCAACCGCTGCAGGGCGCCCTAACCACTCTGGCCTTCACTGCCGAGTGGGTCGTAACGCACGCCTGTCGCCGCCGCTGTCAACATCGCCACCGCCGACACAGACATCAGCGCAGGCACGCGTCTGTCGGCGGCGCGCCTCCTCCGGCGTACGTGCGGGTCGGAATGTCCACGCTTCACAATGTCAAGTCGTTATAATGTCTAAGCATGTCAACTTCTAATAGCGAAGAACACACTGGAATGCGACAGAATGTTCAAGGCGCCGAATGTCAAATGCGACAAAACGTTCAGCCGCTGCGACGTGCGACCGCAACTCTCGCCTCGTGCGCTGCCGTTGGTCGCAGCATTCGCTGTCACCAGCACTTGCGGTGCGGTGTGGTTCTACTTTGGCTGTCGTGTCGAGCTCCCACCCGCCCGTTCTCTCCCCCAGGCCCGGCTGACGGCACAGGCTGCGGCAGCTTCGGCCCGGCGTCCGCGGGAGGTGGCGCCGCGTGGCGGGACGGTGCGAAGCTCGCCATCCCACGCGGACGATTTTGAGGTGAGTCAGCCGGCACCGCGGCAGATGGCGGCGATGCGACGTTGCATGAGGTAAGCCTGCGCCTCCACATCATGTCGCAGTGCAGCACACCCCGAGCCACGGAGCTGCACCCGCTGTCGTGTTGCACCATCGGAAAACACTGGCTAGACCGCTACGCGGCGTTCTCATGGGCGAAAAGGTGGACATACCCAGTTAACTTACTGCAAACCCCAGCAAACAAGGAGCAGTTGCGATCCATAAGGATAAGAAACACTTGCCATAAAACGAAACCTGTGCATATGAAACACCGATCATAAGTGCGACATTGCGAAAGATATGACGCCAACAGTCGTGGAAAATACCGTAATAAATAGATACGCATCTGTGAGAGCAGATCGTTCCTGATGATAGCTAATATCAATAGAAACACGAGAATTGTTGGCACTATGTCGTCGCATAATGATTATTGTTAGCACCGAGTGTCGGCACGAACTTCCTCAGAATGTAAGAAGTTGGCAATTGGTTGGTGAAGTTGGTAAGAAGTCTAAGATTGTTGGCTTTTAGAGAGAGTACAAAAGAGGGCAACACAAATGGTTAATGGTATAGGCAACCTGGCATATGAGGAAAGATTGAAGAAATTGAATATGTTTTCACTTAGATATAGAAGGCTGAGAGGAAATCTCATTGAGGTTTTTAAATTTGTTCATGGTCAGGAACAGGGATATCTCAGAGAAATGTTTGAATTTAACAGAAATGATGCAATTAGAGGTCATCAATTCAAAATTAAAGTTAATCACAGCAGGACAAGGTTAAGACAGTCTTTCTTCACCAACAGGGTAGTAGAACACTGGAACCAGCTGCCAGGAACCATTGTCAGTAGCAACACACTGAACATCTTTAAAAACGGCATAGACAATCATTATAAGAATAGGCGGCTTGTTTTTCTGTATTCCAGGGAGGGTTGATCGACAGGGAGGAGTTAGGAGTTGGGAGGAGTTTGTAATTGTTGAGTGTATTATGCAATAGCAAGTGAGGCTCTTATTAAGTCTAAACGCTTTATAACTTTATATAGGGTGTACCTAGCAGTGGATTCAGCACCTTCCTTCGGGATGTGATACTGATGAGATTGTCTATGGTAGCACAATGGGTATGATGGGAGGAGCTTGTAATTGTTGACGGTGTTATGCAATAGCAAGTGAATGGTGCTAGATAGGCTGGGATATATAGCTTCCTAGGAACTTGGGATATGGGCAGGGTTGTCGATTTTTGAAAAACATTGGGGGAGCCGAAGTGCCAACGCACTAGACCCCCCCAAAAAAAAAACTCATCGGATTTAGCCCACTATATTTTTTAGATCTCAGAAATTCTAATTTTTTATTCGACGATGTGTATGTTTATGTTTATTCAGCATCCTCACCAACGGGGAAAATCGTCCAATAACTGGTGAAGTCACATAATTAAAAGAGCAGCGCTCAGTACATGTCAGCATAACAACTCTTGGTTGGTTATTGGTTCTACGATACGTCGACCGTTGAGTCATATAGCGTCGCCAATCTCTCACGCCGATTGGTCGCGGGCGAAGAGTAGCGACAGGTGAGACTCGAACTCACCAACATAACAACTCTGAGCAATAGCATGCGACTGTAGTGCCATATAGTGGGTTCGGATCTATCGTCACCGTCACCGTCACTGTTACCCTCCTCCTCACTCCACACACCAACAAACACACACCGGCTTAAATACAAATACTTCAGCGATCAGATGCAGGCTAAAACACACCGGCATTGATGAAGCATCAGAGCACAGCAGACCTGAACGGTGATGACGATGGGTGAAAGTATTTCCTTGGTGCCTAACATTAGGAAGGGGAATTTTTCCCTTTAGTACGCCACTGCGGCTGCTCAACGTGTTTTTTTCCGCAGATTGCACGATCGAGAGTAGAAAGGCCCTTCGGATAATTTTCTTTCGGGACCCATTCTTAATTTTCCGGTGCTCTGGTCGATTATTCGATGGAGTCTCCTTGTGGTTTTTGTGGTGAAGTCTATTTTTATAAGCCCCCTGCAGGCTATTTTTGGACCCCGATACGATTCTTCTGGCTCTCGGTGCGTTTTTTTCCGGTGCCCCAACAGGTTTCTTTTCCGGCGTCCGACTTCTTATTTTGTGGATCCTTGACGCAATTTTTCCGTCCGCAAGGTGACATTCCGGGTATATATTGGTCCTTGGGAAGCAAGCTGCAACTTGTGGGGCTCCGGCACGACGTTTTGGCCCCAGTGAGATTTTCAAGAGAAGCGGCGTTAATTTTGTTTGGTCTGGGTGCGATTTTTTGGGGCCCCGTGGTCATTTGTTGGGATCCCTTGCGGTGGCTACGACACGTTTGTGGGGTCCAACAAGTTTTGTGGGCTTTTGGAGCTATTGTTGAGATCGCAGATTGATTTTCCGTGTCCGGACTGTTTTTCATTTATCCGGCTTCATTTGTTGGGTGATCTCAACGAGACTTTTAGAGCCCCGGTGGGACCTGTCAGGCCTCTAGCGTGATCTTCAGGGGCCCGGGTGATAATTCTTAGTACCCCAGTCTCAGCGTGATTTTCAGGAGGCCCCGGCCCGACCGTTTGTGGCCCCCGTCGTGATTTTCTTGAATCCCGGCACGACTTTTTTGCGGCCCCAACGTGATTTTCAGGGGCCCAGGTGCAAACTTTTGAGGCCCCAGCGTCATTATCGGGGCCCCTGCGCTACTTTTGGGGCCCCCCAATGTGATTTTTCTGAGCCCCGGTGCGATTTTTGGTGGACCGAGTGGAATTTTCAGGGAGCATGGCGCATTTTTTTCCTAAGCTCGGCGGATTCTTGGGGGCCCCACAACCTATCAGGAGGGGTGGGGGAGGCAGCTGCCCACAATTCCCCCTCCCCATTCGGTATGTCACTGTGACATGCAATGATGCAACATAAGAATCCAGGAATAGTTCATCTGTTTCATCACTCACATGTGATTTCAACTCCCCAGTTATCCAGACAGTTTGAGGAAAGTCAAACATCTGCTACATGGATCAGCAAGGATGGATTGTAAGGCAACATGGATACCATGGAATTCCGGTCACAGTAGTTATGCTGCAATACATACCTTCTTCAACAGACTGCTTTAGAGATGGATGAGCTCCTGAAGTTTGGTCAGGGTTGGAGTTGGAGGTGGATGGAACAACACTGTGAAGGACATAACATATGGTTCAAGAGACTTCTATGGTTTTCATTGGCTTCATTGACTTCTATGGTGTCCTGAGTAAGTAGGACAATCGAGATGGGTTTCTGTTATATGCATTGTAGAAGCAATGTTATAATGTATCTTTTATACCCCAGTGAGAATGGTATGGATTCACTCGTAAGTAAATTTGCAAACATACTGATATATCAGTTAACAACAATGCAGGGAGCTATGTGATCAACATGGTCTGTGCCCTAAAGGCCAAATAACTAAGTAACAATGCAGGGAATCTGCTGCATAACAGTTTGCCCATAAATTAGCCATGATATATGGCGTCATACTTCCCATGCTATTTAGAATAGTGAGGTATATTTTGTGTACAAACATCAGGACATTAGAAATGTGTGAGCAATACATTTCCTTCATGTGCTTTAAACATGATTCAAGAAAGCACTGTCATCGATTTAAACTTGCAAAAAGAATGGGCCGCCTGGCATTTTGAGTGCTATTTGAGTGAATTTGCTGTCTTGTTAGTGAACTGACCACTTATTGAGATATAAGTACTTTAACTTTGCCTGCTTCCATCATGCAAATTTGTCATTTTCCAATACATCAGAAATCATCAGAATAACCTCTTGTCCACAAACCGGTGTATGCATTTCTATGAATTTCTCATATTTATTAACACAAATGATGTAGATCTGATCTGCAAATTTATAACTCAGAAAATGTTATCAGCACAGGATTCCATTCCTGAAAATATAGTACTTTCAACATGTTATTGTTCTTTGTGAAGCAATAAGTGCAATGCTCTCATGCAGCATGCAGATGGAGGTTCATCACGTGCACCAGGTAGCACAAAAAGAGATATTATTGCAGTCTAAGGTAACCACAAGACAGGTTTTACACCCATTTTACCTCCACGAATCATTCAAAGGCGCTAGGTTTCGCCTAGTTGCGTTTGGCTAGGCTTTTGTTGTAAGTTAGTTAATTAAAAAAAAGTCTTCAAAAAAGGTTCAAGCTAGATTAGGTTATGTTAGACTTTTTAAGTTGAAGATGTTTTTTTTTTTTTGGGGGGAAATTGGGCATACAAATAATCATTTCTTGCATGGAAGTCTAGGCTAGGTTAGGTTAGGTTGTTACATCTTTTTTTTATCTCAACATTATTTTTCATCCTATATTCCTCAAATCCAAGCCCCCTTTTCCATGTTATTTTGCCTCACAATTTAAAAATGTGCATCTGCAGAGGAAATGAGCGGTTACATCATGAGCACATTAATAAACATTGCATTAAAAAAGAAATTCAAAGAAGTTAGAGAGTACCATGAGCTGAAAACTTACCCCAAAAGCCAGGTATTATCACAGTTTAAGGTAACCACAAGGCACGCTTTACACCCATTTTACCTCCATGAAGCATACAAAGGGGTTAGGTTTGTCAGGTTAGGCTAGGCTTTTGTTGTAAGGTATAACAAAAATCATTTGTTGGTAAATAATTTTTGTTAATGATTTTTCCACAAAAAAAATAAACAGTTCAGGCTAGCTTAGGTTAGGTTTTTTAAGTTGAAAATATTTGATAAAAATGCCTCGAAAATTTAAATTAAACACAATTAATTTCTTGTATGGGAAGTTGAACTATGTTAGGTAAGATTATCATACATCTTGAACATTATTTGTATGCTATACTTCCTAACTCCTCACCTTTTTTTGGTGTTATTTTTACTCCCAATTGAAAAGCATGCATTTGCAGAGGAAAGGACAATAAATTTGTGCTTTTATGTGTTTTATTAATATTTTTTTATTTAAATTTCCAATGCAATGTTTATGAATGTCACTAAGCTGATGGCACCACTCAGTTTCTGTGCAAATGCTTACTTTCCAGGTTGTGAGCAAAATAACATTAAAAATGGGCTTTGAGTTAGGTAACATAGCATTCTGGTCGAGGCGCCCTAAAGCCCAAACTAACTAGGTAGCATAGCAATTAAAAGAAATACATTAAACACGCAACATAACCTAACCTAACCTAGCCTAACCTGACTTTGGAGAAAACAACTATAAAAATAAAATTGGAAAAATATCTAACAAAATATTTTCTTGAAATTTTACGAATGAAAAAACCTAACCCAACCTAATCTAACCAGAATTATTGTGCTTTAAGGTGGTAACAAGGCAAGCTATTACACATTTGCCTCCATAAAGCAAACAAATGGGCTATGTTTGGTTATGTAGATTAGTTTAAGTGTTTTAAGCTGGACATTTTTTGCAAAAATTGTTCCAAAATTTGAAAGAAATGGATCTTTTTTCTTTAAAAGCAGCTTATGTTAGATTAGATTAAGTTGGGTTACATTTTTTATTGTTTAAAAAATGCATTGCTTGGAATTTTTACAACTTGATGTTTTGGTTTTGTTTTTCTCCAAGGGGAGGTTAAGCTAGGTTAGGTTAGGTTATGTTGCATTTTTTTATTTAAAAAAAAATATTTTACCCTATGTCACCTAATTCAAAGCCTTTTTTGGTGTTATTTTGCTCACAACCTGAAATGTAGGCATTTGTATAGAAAATGAGTGGTCCCATCATCTGAGTCACATTCATAAACATTGCATGAAATGATGCATTCCACGAATTCATAAAACACTTTAAAATACAAATTTACCAAAATGAGCAGTAACATCATGTTCATCACATTCCTAAACATTGCATGCAAAAAAATTAATCAGAAATTACCTTAAGCTGTAAATTTACAAAAAGGTGTGCCAACCCCTGGACGGAAATGCAACACTAGGTGCCACAATCCTGGGCAGAAAGGGCACTAAGAGCAGTGGAATGAAAATATTAATAAAAGTAAACTAAAAACAGCTCTTCTTGAAGACAAACGTGGGAGTTATGTGATATTAACATGGAAACCCTGAGCACAAATCAGAAAAAGGCATGGACTGGACTTGTTCAAGCTTACCTGCCAACTTCTTCAACTACTGTTCCTTTACGAATTAAATATCAGCAAGCTATTTATTCACTATTTAAAATTACACCAATCCGCAGGTACATCAGAATGTGCGAAGTACAAAAACGAATCAGTACGACGTCACATGAGATTGGCCTCCTGATTAAACACTGCACGCAATTGTACCACAAATGTCTTACCTCCGTCACATTTGTCAACTGTAACCCAAATTTACACTTCAGGCGCTGGAATTTCTGTAACTGGACTATTTTCTTTGGATGTTACGATTTTGGATGTTCTGAGGAACGCCCATCACGATTTGTGGTATTTAATGCGCGCTAGTGTCCATCGATACAAATCGACGCCCCTGCTTTGGAGAAAAAAAATTGGAAACAAAAATTAAGCAATATATATTCTAAAAATTTTCTAAATTGAACAACCGAACCCAGCTTACCCGAACCTAATGTCAGCTGCTTTTGAAGGAAAATTTCCGATTTTATTTTATTTTTGAAAATGATTGAACAATTTTTCCAAGGTAAACAACTAAACTAGCCTAACCTAGCCAAATCGGTATTATTGTGCTTTAAGGTGGTAACAAGACAAGTTTTTACACACATTTGCCTCTATATAGCAAGCAAATGGGTTAGGTTTGGTTAAGTTAGGTTAGTTTAGGCTTTTCAAGTTGGAAAACTTTTTTACAAAATTCCAAAAAAGTTTCCCCCAAAAATTGCATATTATTTGGTAACTTTGCAGTCTAAGGTGTTCTTTTTTGTCCTTTAAAACAAAAACAAATTATGCAGAATACCATGTTTATGAAGGTGACTAAGATGATTGGACCCACTTATTTTCTGTGCAAATGCTTACTTTTCAGGTTGTGAGCAAATAATGCCAAAAAGGACTTTGAGTTCGGTAACATAGCATAAACATAAATGTTTTTTGTTTTTTTTAATGTAACAAAACCTAACCTAGGGGACGAGTGGTCTAGGGGTAAGATGCTCGTCTCACAATCGAAAGATTGTGGGTTCGAGTCCCACCTGTCGCTACTCTTCGCCCGCGATCAATCGGCGTGAGAGATTGGCGACGCTATATGACTCAACGGTCGACGTGTCGTAAAAACCAATAACCAACCAAAACCTAACCTAGCCTAGCCTAACCTATCTTTTGAGAACAAAAAATGAAATTAAATTAAAATGTCAATTAATTTATTTTCTGAAAATTCTCAACCTTAAAGAAACCTTGGTAAATACCTTGGTAGGTACCTTGGTAAATATCAAGCTGATGTTGTGATGGGTAGGTTGCTGAAGATAATTATAGTTTGTATATCCACAATCTCAATGATAACCATGATTTGCATGCAAGTTTCACAATGACTGGAAATTGAGAATGGAATTAATCTTGTTCAAAGCTCCATATGCATGTGGTTTTGCCATTGGTGGTGTGTACAAACATCAGTATGACCATGCAATTGTTGTTTAGTTGCTTAGCATATTTTTTTTCTTCAGACAATCGCTTAAAATGCATCAGCATCGCTAATCCGAACATTTTATGATGTAAGCTGTACTTCCACAGTGGAGGGAATTACAGCTATTTTGTTTGTTTTTGCACACAATTTTACATTTTTCAGCAAAAGGTGGAGAGTCAGTACACTATCTAATCCAAATCTGTTTCTTTTCAGTACAAAATGAGCTGGTTAACATCAATGTTTCTACTTAGCATGGTGTTTTTCATTTCTTCCCTTCAGCTTTCTTATCAGCATAAAATAGCATAGGGTATTGGGGGGGGGGGGCAAATCAACATTGGGGGGCCACGGCCCCCACAAAAGGATACAAATCGACGCCCCTGGATAAGGGATTGATTGGGGTGAAAGCAGGCCCTTGTCATCCCCATGCCTTCCTGCGTGCCGCCTCGAATGGTACAAATGACGTCATCTGTGGTACACCTTTAGGGCCGTTTTAATGGTTTGGTGTACATTAAAATCAAAATATTTTCAATTCAACTCGATTTCTAAATCTTCTAATATCGCGTCTGTGCTCTTAGAATCTTGTTCAGCTGTTATTTTATAAGTTTCAGTTAGGCTGCGAATTAGACGACCACCATCACGAAACGCAGCGTTTTGGCGGCACACTTTTTCTCAAATTCCTAGATGACGCGGTTCAGTCATAAATGGCGCAGTTGTTTACATAGCTCTCTTGCAAGTTCTGTGCTTTATTTCACACCTTGTGTTCGCTGTCCCCGCGTTTTAGTTGAATTTTGTTTCATTGTGTTGTGTTGTGGTGTATCTTGTGTGTAGTTGCACGGTTAGCTGTAGATTTTGCTGTCGTTAATTAGTGATAGAAATTGAGATGTTCCGTATTAGGTGTCCAATATGTTGATGCCGCTTATCCTGTAGATTTGCAGTGTCAGGTAATTTCTGATTTCACGGAATGTCTTTTTCTAGTGCAATGCTTGTGAATGTGCTGAACATGATGTGAACACTTATTTCCTCTGCAAATGCATACTTTTCAGTTGGGAGGCAGCATGCCATGCAAAAATGGGCTTGGAGTTGGGTAATATAGCCTAAAAGGTAATGTTCCAAATGAAGAAAAATGATGTAGCATAACCCAAACTAACCTAACTTAGCCATCTATGCAAGAAAGCAATTTATTTTTGTTAAAATGGAAAATTTCTGAACATTAAAAAAAAATGTTCAAATTCATTTTTAAAAAAACCTAACCTTACCTAACCTATCCTGAACTGTTTTTGAAGAAAACTCAATTAAAAGAAAATCACCCACACCCCCAATTTTTTGCTAACTTCCCACAAAACCCTAACCTAGCTGAAATTAACTAAACATAACCCCCTGGTATCATGTATGCTTCATGGAGGTATAATGTGTGTAAAACGTGTTCAGTGGTTACCTTAAACTGTAATAATCTATCCTACATATTGTGCTTATCCTACATATTGTGATTGAGATAGAGAAGGTGGCCTAAAATTCAGTGTCAGTATCCTAGGGTTTATTTTTAAAACATCTGGAAGAAATATCTGGAAAGAATAGAGTTTTTAAATCAACATGCTTAGGTTTCCAAGAGATGGAAATACATGCAAGAGTTAGTTGACAAAGGGAAAAAGAGCTGATAGAGTTCATTAAACCAACTCATTAATTTGGTCCAACCACTTTACCTCTGATGATTATGATCCTGGCTATCTGATGCAGCTGAAGCTGATGCTGCAATGGCAATACCTGCCTCTTCCGAAACCTGGTGCCATTCCATGAATTAACCTGCCTACCAGATTTGTATGGTATGAAGTGTTGAATCATGCATGTCTGTTGTGCTTGCTGTATTTTGGAGAATCTTATCCTTGTATAGCTAAATGAAGAACC
The DNA here is from genome assembly GCA_034440615.1 of Ashinkailepas kermadecensis. NCBI lineage: Eukaryota > Metazoa > Arthropoda > Thecostraca > Neolepadidae > Ashinkailepas > Ashinkailepas kermadecensis. Next base: position 134,436 of record JAOTOM010003359.1, on the reverse strand, counting down.
AGTTCAACTAGTTTGATGCCACTTCAATTCACATGAATATAGCGCGACCACCATCAGTAAACTGGGACTGGAGCGTGACGGCCTTGCTGTCGTTGCCGGCTTCGTCGCCTACAAAATGAGGCGTGTCAATACAGCGCTTGGCTGTTCGACGTCTGAAGCACCGGAGGCGCTCCTGACAACTGTGTCCAGCTCTTGGCTCACCACCATCGGTTGCGGCCGGCTCTACGTGCCACAGACCTGGCAGACTGTGCTGGTAGACCAGTTGAATTCTTATTTCTGCTCCATCCTGGGCCCAACCTGCACCGGCGAGGCCAGCATTGTGAGGCGCCTGGTAGGCGTCATCAGCAGCCGGCAGCCGAGGCTAGATGTTTGTGTGGCACGGAGGCTGACTCGAGTTTGGATGCATGTACGCATCGGCTGGTTGCACTAGAATTCTGCTCGGCAGAGCACAGAGAGGCGGGCATCTAGGCAGGTGCGCCAGCATGTCACCAGCCAGCGATAGGATGTCCACCCTCACACTGCCGGTCATCTGTCACCGTCCCTGCTGTGTATCGTGTCGTATCGCTCGGTTCTGCTCTTTTTCTCCGTGTTTGCTGCTGCCGCCGTGACCGCCAGTTAACGGACTGGCAGCGCCCCCTGTGCTGCCCGTTCTGGCGGCACTTGGCACTGCTTTCGTGTCACCCGATCCTGCCGTATTGTTAGCGTGTTTTGCTGTTGCGACTGTGGCGATTTACGGGTTGACGGCGATCCCTGTACCGGCCCGTCCTGGCGGCACTTGACAATGCTCTCGTATCGCCCGGTCCCGCTGTCCTGTTGGCGTGTTTTGCTGCTGCCGCTGTCACCAGGGGCAGACTAGCGGCGCTCACTATGCTTGCCCGTTCTGGCTGCACTTGGCACTGCTCTTGGCTCTGGCAGTGCTATGTGGCAGGTGTGACGTATGCCACTTCATTGTTGCTTGTATCTATGATTTGGCCTATGAACATTGATTGGAAAGAACGACATGCAAGGTCTCTTTGCTCCACGAACTTTGATTGCGATCATTCATTCATGCTCTGAACCGGAACCAGCACAGAAGCCGACTAGGTCGACTACGCCGACGCGTAGGAGCGTTTTGGAATGATCCAGATCTAGTCCTGAACGCATTGCTTGGGAATGCCACCAATACATGCCTGGCCGCTTTTTGAGCCCCATGTTTCCAGTCCGTCCGTCGAATGTAGCCTCCTAACTAGAGTGAAATTTTACTTACTTTTGGGGGGCGTTAGCCCCCTTTAAGACTCACGTGAGCCCACCTTCCCCCAATAATTTCATATTTTAACATGTGGCGCTAATGTGGCCTCTCGACTGAAGGTCTTCCTGTTACCTCCAGGCATTGCGTCCCCCAAATGATTTTCTGAAAGTTCCACCCCCGTTGCTGAGCTGGCACGGGGGCTTACAGATGGCCCCATAAAAAGGAATGTCTGCCTCTCACGTGCTCCTTATGGTACTGTCGATCTGATAAAACAAATTGTCACCTTCCTTGACATCTAAATCAGGGGCGTTGCCACATATAGAGGCGTAATGGGCGTTGCCGCATATGAAAAGGTGTTTCGGTTAATTACTTTTGCCATGCAACACCACAAGCACAATGCTCAATTTTATACAGATTGCCCCCCCCTCCACCTGGTTCCATCATGGCGACGACCACGCTTCAGATACGTTCTTACTGCATCCCGCCGCGGTAAGATGTTAATTCTCTGCCATATTTGACTTGTCCTACCTCCCTTTGCACGCTCTTTCGGGTATAATATGCGCATGAAAGGTATTGGAGATCCATTCCGGGACTATGACGCTCTAAGTTTTGCACCTAAACCTCTTAAACCCTCGTTTTCTCCCCCGTAGTGTACACATGTTGCGTATCTTCGAAGCGTGTAAGCGGCTGTCCCATGTTAAGTGTGTACCCCTGATGACGTCATTTAAGGACCTGCGCAAAAAGCTGCGCAGTAGGGATGACGCCACCTGGTATATATCGCCTTGGGTGAGAGTATGTACATTTCTAGTACCTTTTCTAGATAGGCTTAACCCAGATGGGCCCCTGTGGCTCTTATTAAGCCTTAATACTTTATGACTTTATGACTTTAAGTCCCAAAACATTCAGATTGTTCCAACATGAAGAAGTTTGATGTCGAAGCGTGATGACGTGCGATTTGCAGCGATCATTTTCGCCCCCCCCCTCCCCCCCCCCCTTGTCATTATGCATTTATTCGTCCTGATATCCATATTTGCAAAATGCCCGTATCTGTTACGTATTCCTCACAGGAGCGTGTCTGTGTTAATTTTCCATGAGAGCCGGTACCGCTGCAAACGACGATCCGTCATCCATGACCCGTGGTCCATTGTCCGTGATCCGTGATCCATGATCCATGATCCGTGATATGTGACCCGTTATCCATGACCCATGATCTGTGACCCGTAACCCGCAACACGTTACCCGTGACCCGTGACCCGTGGCCCGTGACCCGTGACACGTGACCCGTGACACGTGACCCGTGACCCGTGACACATGACCCGTGACATGTGACCCGTGACACGTGACCCGTGACCCGTGGCCAGTGATATGTGACCCGTGATATGTGACCAGTGTTCAACAATCCGTGATCCATGATCAATGATCCGTAATCCATGATCAATGATCCGTGATCCATGATTACTGATCCGTAATCCGTGATCCATGATCCATGAAGAGTTACATATGATCCGTGATCCATGGTCTATGAACCATGATCCGTGATGCGTGATCCATGATACATGCTCTGTTATCCACGATTCACATTCCGCGATTCATGCTCAGTGATCCATGACCCGTGATCCGTGATCCATGATCCATGATCCATGATCTGTGACCCGTGGCCCGTGACACGTGGCCCGTGTTCGATGACCCGTGACCCGTGATCGGTCGAGCCATGATAGGCAGTATCTCGAACGGAGACCGATACTAGTGATGCCAGCCAAATATCTCATGCTGGCTGCGGCAGACCATAGCGGGTAATCTGTGCGCCCATGAATACATCGCGCGCACATTACACGGGAACGACGGCTGGTGCGGCGGTAAAATGCAAATGCTTGCCACCTTCCACAAGAATGGTGGCTCTCACGGCCGCCACCGCCTGCTCTTAAGTGCGTGATTGGACTGTTGCACGCACACGTAGTGGGAGCACACGCCACCGGCGAGTGGCGGCGCGCCAGATTTACACTAAACTGTGGCGGTTCAAAAACTGTAGAATACTTGGAGCGTGTCCGACATTTAGCTAATAGACGTCCTTTCAGTGCAAACGTTAATGCATGGGCTCGTATTATCGATGGTGTATGCAAAATATGCCCGGAGGAGATTCCATTGAATCGTGTCGGTGGTCGCATGGTGCACTTTCTGCGAAACAGACTATGCATCATGGCCATTTCGCCGTAGGCAATGGTGGGGAGTGCGTAGTGCATTGCAGCACGACCGCCCTGCATGTGCTATGCAGACGGCACCGGTCCCCAAAACGTCGGCAATGCCGGGAAAAGTAGGTTGACGGCATCTCGGCCGCGCCAGCAGCGTCTCCGCCGCGCCAACGGCGTCTCTGCCGCGCCACCAGCGTCTACGCCGTGCCAACATCGTCTCCACCGCATCAGCAGCGTCTCTGCCGCGCCAGCAGCGTCTCTACCGCGCCAGCAGCGTCTCCTCCGTGCCGACTTCCGCCACTACGGCGGGTGCTGTGTCCGGCGGCGGCATTGATTCCGACGCGCCGCGGCCACCCTTCACACCGGTGACCCGTTCCCGAGCGCACCGCGCCGCGGTCACCCTTCACACCGGTGACCCGTTCCCGAGCGCACCGCGCCGCGGCCACCCTACACACCGCTGACCCGTTCCCGAGCGCACCGCGCCGCGGCCACCCTTCACACCGGTGACCCGTTCCAGAGCGCACCGCGCCGCGGCCACCCTTCACACCGGTGACCCGTTCCCGAGCGCACCGCGCCGCGGCCACCCTTCACACCGGTGACCCGTTCCCGAGCGCACCGCGCCGTCCGGCCAGACGATTGGCTGTCCGATGATATCATCAGGCGTGCCGTATCCGCGAGCGAAGGCCCGCCTCAGGCCGAAGCTGAGAGGCTCTACACCCGCTCCCGGCGACTTGACCCAGAACGACGACGTGCCACGAACGCGGAAACACCCGTCGCGATTTGGAGTCGCTGGCGCCCCGCAAACACGCCGATCCGGGGAACTCGTCGAGTGCCAGAAGCGCCCGAGAGCCACCCAATCCGTCTCAAACGGCATGAGCGCCCGCCTTCCAGGCCGTCGCAGACGGCTCAGTCGCCACGATTCATCACCGGCGAGCTATCCATAGACGTCCGGATCAATCAGGCAGGATCAATAATCCATGGGCCAGCAGACAAATAAAGAAGACGGTTCTGGTAACTCGCACGACACTGTGGACTGCCGGCGCCTGGTCTCTGTCCGCCACCAGGGGTTTCACCCCCGCCTGCACGACTGGACCTTAATTATGGCCGATAGCAGGTCGGTGAAGTTGTTTGCGCTGTGATAGGAACGCCAGCCACCTCCAGGCTGCTGAGGCTCGTCCCGTGGTGTTGCTGATCAGTATGTGATGAGATGAGATGAGATGTGATGTGGATGAAATTATGGCTGTCAGTGGTGTGCCGAGGAAGGGGGACGAGTGGTCTAGGGGTAATATGCTCGTCTCACAATCGAAAGGTTGTGGGTTCGAGTCTCACCTGTCGCTACTCTTCGCTCGCGACCAATCGGCGTGAGAGATTGGCGACGCTACATGACTCAACGGTCGACGTGTCGTAAAACCAAAAACCAACCAACCGGTGTGCCCAGGATGAGTGTTTGGGTTCTAATTGGCTGGTGGACATCGTCGTGACGGGCCGGATGCGTGCGTCAACTCGGCGCTGCCCCCCCCCCCCCATTCATGATGAGTGGTCAGCCCATCCACCGCTGCTCTGACGGGCTGGTGCCTCACCCAGCGTGCGCTGCAGACTGGATGAGGTCCATGGATTTTGTGGATGACTTCACGGGTTAGTTCGAGTGCAAATCATGGTTGGAGATCCCTGGTGGGTCGGGCGGGGCGTGGGTCTGGACCCCATTGGTTTAGTGACCTCTGCTAATGTTAATTGGTTATTTTCACGATTTAATCTGAAAACATTTCTTGAAAATATGGACTTGGATCCCTTCTAGTTTCGAGAGATCTCCAGCCCAGGTGAAAATGCTTAGACAATTTGTGGTGTTGAATCATAACATATCCATTTATCTGAGCAATTAATTGATTACAAACCGATGTGCGCGACATTTTCCAGCATGAGCTTTTTACCCGATGGACTCGAACTTTCAAGTATAGGAAACTCCACTTCCAAGTACAGGAAGTATAGGATTCCACTGTAAAAAGTACTGCTTCGTCGACATGCCCACATGGTGCAGGTTCGAAACAGCTTCTTGAGGGACATAAAAAGGATTGGTGGCGTGGTTGAACTGTGGTACTAGGATGTATTTTTTGGATGATTACTTTTTGTTGTACGGGACACAATTTAGGGCCGTACTGAAAAAACCCTCACACTACCATTCACCCGTTCCTTGCACATACGCTGATGGCGTGCCCGTAACAGCCAGAAGTTTCAGTGTTGTTGGTGACAGCATCAAGCATAATATTGAATCCCTACATGCATTCAAGACATAAGTAGTAAACCACTTGAAAGCCAACATCGAAAGTATCAGGAATATTTCCTACTGCGCTGACCGTTGCGCTGCCAATATAAAATATTTAACATTAGAAGCATGCTCTTGCACAGTGAAGATTTCGGCCTGGAATATGAACGACATTTATTTGCCACATGCCATGGCAAAGGTTCGTGCGACGGAGTTGGCGTCACCTTCAACCGCTTGTCGGCACGCGCCAGCCTTAAGCGACCAGAGTCCGGCCGGGTATGCATGCCTAACCTAAGTCGAGCCACAGTCGTGCGGAGCCCAGTTCCTTCTCCAGCAGAGCTGATGACCCCTTAACGGCACCGGTGTTTGATGAGGTCGTGTCCCAGCTGAGACCTACGATGGCGGTTGCAGGGATGCCCCAATCGGCCAGGGTTGCTTTCAGTGCGGTCGCCATGCTGCTTCCGGAGCCATCAGGCAGCTGAGATGCGTCCAGGAATTGGGGTGCGCGATCATCACCTGGGAAGCTGGCTACCACAGCAAGCCGTTCGTCAGTGGTTTTCTGGTGTGCGTATTTAATGAGCTTACCATCCCAGTGAAGAACAATGTACTTTGGCATGCTGCTCTTAAACTTCGTGACGATCTCGTTATGTGTCTCGTTGATTTGAACCATGCGGTGACGATGTGGGGACTATTTACTCAGGGAGACATCACTTAACGAGCCTCCACCAGCCTTCACAAGCGTGGCTGTAAGGGCAGTCACCTTGCGGTGACTCAGCTTACAGCGCGTTGACACATCTGTGGTTGCCTTCATCAGAGCACGTTTAGGGATGGCAAGATGAATCACCTCCTCCCTAGAGGATGATGCCCATTGCTGTGTCTGACGTTTTGGTGGTTCGTAATCTTCGTCGCCCTCCGCTACGTCGTCCTCTGCATGCTGGGTCATACTGGCAGTTGCTTGAGCCTCCCCTTCGTCCTCTGTTACGATTCTGCTCGAATCAATGCTGCGGACACACACAAGGATGATGCTGACGCTCCTGTAAGTTTGAACGGGTTTGAGGATTTAATGACGCGATAGGTCATGCATTACCCAGCCAGCATTGAACCTGTTTGATAGGTAAAACGGCTTGGTTCTTAGACTACGGTAATTATGGCCATTTGGGTTACGGCACAGACCTTTATATACCAGGGTATATAGAGGCCTGTGGTTAGGGATATTTAATACGATGCTATTGCATGCACCCACCTTTGGCTTTGGAGCGACAGATGTGATTTCTGTCTCTTCTCAGCAGCATCACGTCTCGATGCGCGCTCAGCTGTCCGTTGCTCTCGTTGGGTGAGATGCATGTCAACGCCCTCCATCTTCTGCTTCCGCTCGCCCTGTGAAAAGATACGTTCGATTATGAGCGTGATGGGGCCCCATTGGGATTATGGGGGTGTACCCCCAATTGGGGCACCAATTACCCCCAATTGTCTACTTGACTATATGCTTCAATTGGAAGAAATTTGCATCTGCCAACATCGATGATATTCCGATAAACCGGCTCTGATATGTTTGAGGAGGGAAACTGACGCTTTTCATAATTTTATATCGCTAACATTATATACACGAGTTCAACACTTTCAGACAAAATTTATTCCTTTACCTTAAACTGGTCCACAAAGAAGGCGTAGTCTTCTTCCCAGGAAGGATTACTGTGGATTCGCATCAGCGTCTTCATGTCTTCCAGGAGCGAAGTTTCCCGATCATCTCGATCACCGCGTGCAGATCCCGCTTTGCCCGGTGCTACGTTCAGCAGCTCGTCTAACTGGCTCTGGATGTCGGCATATCCACTGCCCGACCCCCTGTGGTGGCTAGCCCACAGGTCCACTGCCGCCTCAACGCTCCTGGTGCAGCCCTTCAGGGGCTTTACGGGAACTCGGGCAGCAGACCAGATGCTGTGCACTTCCTCGGCAATCAGTTCCGCCAGTTTGTGCTTGGTATCCAGAGGTTCTTGAATGCGTAGTGCCCGATAACGCTGAAGAATTTGCCGCTTTGTGGTGAGCCGATTTGGATGGAGTTGGTGTAATGATGGTCCGACATGCTTTTCCCATTCCTCTGCTCGCCCGCTTGCTCGTTTCAGCGGCCCACCGGCATGTTTTTTCTTTGCATCTACTTCTTCTTCATCATCGTCATCTTTCGGCCTTTTCTTAGGGTAAGTTGCCGGCATTGTAAAGCAGTATAGGTATTGTGCTTAAGGAGCATGGAATATATGCATGATGATATCACCATTTAAACACAGGACTAACCTGGAAACAAGGAATCTGGTTAGAGGCAATAGGTTTGGACCAATATATCGTTCAATTTCAAAAAGCTCAATCCAATCGGTTGTATGACTATGTTTCTTGCCATTTTCATCATGAACTATTGCTTTTGGTGAATTTTGTCTGATTAAAAGTTTGTTCTACTTATTGAAAGCTTCTAAACGAGCCCAATCCCAGGTCTGTGCGATGCAATTGATTTTCCACCCCATTGGGGTGGGGTCACTGACCTTTGAGGGGCTGGGGGGGGGACTTAAAGGAGGGGGACCCAACTTGGTCAGCTTAGTCTTTGTGTAAAAGAGCACCCCGTTTTGGTTGGGCAGCTTGCACGGCCAAAAAGTTGGTTTTTTGGGACACCCTAATGGCGGCCCCTTCCCAAATGCGAACCGAAGTGCAGCGAGATATGCATGTTCGACACTGTTCGCAACAGCCGCCTGATGGAAACAGTTGAGTAAACAGTTTGTCCGCGGTCAGCGACTGTGTCGCCTGACTCGGCCTCCAGGTCAGCGGGTGTGCCGCCTGACCCGGCCTCCAGGTCAGCGGGTGTGCCGCCTGACCCGGCCTCCAGGTCAGCGGGTGTGCCGCCTGACCCGGCCTCCAGGTCAGCGGGTGTGCCGCCTGACCCGGCCTCCAGGTCAGCGGGTGTGCCGCCCGATCCGGACCGCTTTGGCGCTGCTTTCCTCAGTGTTGCACCTACTAATTTAGTGATGTAGCTGGGGTAAAATTTCACCTACATTGCGAATATTGGGGTTGCAACAAATCGAAGGCATTGTCGTTTTCAGACCACACTGTTATTATATACTTAAGACATGCGAAATTACGCTTGGTTTATGTAGTAACATGATCATGTAGAAATGCGTTGCAGGGCTACGTTTTGCCTATGTAAAGCCGTTTTCGGATCTGAAAAAAATCGCATTGGTTCTATGGTTAGAACCATACTTAACTGAAAAGGATTTTGTGACGTCATATATTGACGTCACTGAACGGCGAACGGCTAATCAGTGAAGTCTATAAGCATATAAAATATGTAGGCGTCTATAATAACAGTAAATCATTTAGGACAATCCCATAGTCGTTATTTCACCATGCACTGGACGGATGACGTGTACTTGATCGGTTGAGTTGGCATGATCGCATGCCAACTTGTTGCACTGCTGAATCTAAGAAGCTGTGTGGTCATTAAATCATACGCTGCTTGGTATTCTGCAGTTTGTGCTTTCATCATCGGTACCCGTAGGCGAAATATAAAATGTGAAGATTTCTACGTATCCCAATCACGTAACCAATGCGCAATGCACTCAACAAATCCATACCAGCTTACTAGCAATTGATATCGTTTGTTTGAGGTGTGACGACCTGTCGGGTATGTCAGGTTATGCTGAAGGATTATGTGGTTAATTAGATGCTCCGAATGGATTTACCGTTTAATGTCTAATGTACTAACTGCAAGTTAGTACTCGCTGGAAATCATTTAACTTGTTTCTCCATTTAGTCTGGTCTGGCAGGTTATTTGCTTCACCTTCTGACCTGGACACGTTATTTTCCAATTATACAGGCTTTCTCATGCTGTACGATTCGCTCTGCTGCCCACATCAGCTGTGAAACTATTCGGCCGAGGAGCCTGCTTTGTCTGCCCGGTATCGCAGTGCTCCGGTCCGCTCGTTAGGTGAGGATTTGTTCCGCGTCGTGCGGCGGGATCGCCACGCAGAACAGCAATGCTCGGCAAGCAACAGGAAACAGTCAACAGTTGTGTTTGCGCACACGCGCGTGACACTGGCGTCGAGACAGGGAGCCAAGATTGGACGACATTTGCGGCCGGTTCCGGCCACGACCCCGCCGACCCTGCCGACCCTGCTGACCTCTGGCCGGCCTGTCGGTGACATTCACCCGTGTGCACGCCACCACCAACTGCGCACCGCTGGTGCACCGCTTCTGGACCGTCTCAGCCAGCATGGCAGCCGGTCGAGACGCAGTAAACAGATGTGTGTTTGTGTGCCGCCACTGCGGCTCGTGCAGCGAGCAGGCCCCGGCAGCCACAGACGCTGGCCTGACCACAGGGACCTTCTGGCGGTCACGGAATGGAGCCGCGGCGGCCCCGGCAGCCACAGACGCTGGCCTGACCACGAGGCGACCCTGCATGGCTGATGGTCGCGGCCTGCCGACGGAAGTGGTCGGAACTGGAGCCGCGGCGGCCCCGGCGGCCACAGACGCTGGCCTGACCGCGAGGCGACCCTGCATGGCTGGCGGTCGGCAGGCCGCCAGTCGGCGGTCGCGGCCTGCCGACGGAAGTGGTCGGAACTGGAGCCGCGGCGGCCCCGGCAGCCACAGACGCTGGCCTGACCACGAGGCGACCCTGCATGGCTGGCGGTCGGCAGGCCGCCAGTCGGCGGTCGCGGCCTGCCGACCGAAGTGGTCGGAACTGGAGCCGCGGCGGCCCCGGCAGCCACAGACGCTGGCCTGACCACGAGGCGACCCTGCATGGCTGGCGGTCGGCAGGCCGCCAGTCGGCGGTCGCGGCCTGCCGACCGAAGTGGTCGGAACTGGAGCCGCGGCGGCTGCACGAGCGGCGTCGAGCTGACGAAACCGCCACACCGGGATGTCATGCAGGCTGCCAGGAGGCAGCGCCTGGCCCCAGAGCACCAGCCAGTCGGCTGCTGTGCAAAGGCGAGCACAGACTGTGAAAATTTACATCCTCGCTCTCGGTCATTTCAGCTATGTTGCAACTTCCAAGTCCTGCCTTCTTCACGCAGTTAGAGATCCACCCGAGATGTTTCGAATTCTACGAGCTTTCTGAATGCCATTTCTTCTGGACTGCTTTTGATCTGTGTGCACAGGAAAAGTTCGCGCCAGAGTGCTCTCGCCAACACGACGCGCGACCCTGCACCACCTGGCGGCCAGACAGTCGTGTCTGCGTAGGCCGCCAAGAGATGGCAGTTACCGCCGGTCTGCGAGTTCCTGGCCGACAGCGGCATGATGCTCGAGCTTTTGCCTGTCACGAGGCAGCCAGACAGCCCGCTCCTGACCTTGACTGTCCCGCTACTCACCGGGCACCTTGTACTATATGATAGCATGCCTCCTGAACATGTGCTGCGCTTGTATCACAATATGCATTTACACCTGATGTTTACATAAAGGCCAATACAGCCAATGTGAGCTTTCAAAACACCCGTGCAAGTAGTCGGGGTACACGTGTAACACTTCTGGATTGATTACATCAGAACACGTACGAGCTAATTGTTGAGTCCCGCTTACATTGATGATGACGTCCGCATTATGACTAATGCTCCGATGCGTTAATTGGACATGCGCAGTGATGACATGCAGCTGGCGTTGTAAAGAAGAAGGAGTTAATGATGTTTACATGCTACTCGCCAGGTTACACCGGATGGGAATGATGTCATGGTCGGCAAAATACGCGAGGTGTGCCGAAGGCAACGCAGGCAGGATCCCAGTGAGCGGCGACAGTAGCGCAGACATCAGCCCAGTGAGCGACGACAGTAGCGCAGACATCAGCCCAGTGAGCGACGACAGTAGCGCAGACATCAGCCCAGTGAGCGGCGACAGTAGCGCAGACATCAGCCCAGTGAGCGACGACAGTAGCGCAGACATCAGCCCAGTGAGCGGCGACAGCAGTGCAGACGTCAGCCCAGTGAGCGACGACAGCAGCGCAGACATCAGCCCAGTGAGCGACGACAGCAGCGCAGACATCAGCCCAGTGAGCGGCGACAGTAGCGCAGACATCAGCCCAGTGAGCGGCGACAGTAGCGCAGACATCAGCCCAGTGAGCGACGACAGCAGCGCAGACATCAGCCCAGTGAGCGGCGACAGCAGCGCAGACATCAGTCCAGTGAGCGGCGACAGCAGCGCAGACGTCAGCCCAGTGAGCGACGACAGTAGCGCAGACATTAACTCTCTGACGTCATCATGACTGCAGAAAAGGTTCAAAGTGATACAAAATTTCGCCACGCATGTGCATATGAACTTAACTATGTTCGCACCTGTGAGTGTACGTCGATTGGAAACAATATGATACCTGTAAAATCCATTGAATTATATAACTTTACAGTTGAATACACTGGCGCCAGCCCACTGCCCAAAATTACGCCACAAAGGCAGCTATCATCTATCGCTACTCTTCGCCCGCGACCAATCGGCGTGAGAGATTGGCGACGCTATATGACTCAACGGTCGACGTGTCGTAAAAACCAATAACCAACCAACCAACAAAGGCAGCCATAATGCTGGATTGCGTTGGCACATTCGATGAGTCGTGACTTCGTAATCTAGCAATATATAATCACGAAATGTTATTCGGGTAAAGAACGCTTCTCTTTGGATGTTACGACCAAATAAACGTTCTTTTTGTAGAAAACTAGCCAACTGTATGCATAAAAACATGCATGATTCCATCAAACATTCGTCGAACTGCACATTAACATGTCGTTTAGCATCTTCACCTCAACCGCCACAACCTCAGCATCTCTATTAAATGGCGCTAGAGATGTCCCTTTAAAGCATAGGAAGAAATGATGACGTTTTTGCGATGTATGGATCCGGAAAGAAAATTGGAATTCAATATCACGAAATAGAGTATGCATCTAATAATGTTGCAAACAATATTCTGCATGGTGTTTTGAAGACTTTTATATTTGTTCACTTTGCAAGTAAAACGGAAAGAAAACTTTATGCGAAAAATGGCGCGGTGTAGTCAAATTTGAAGTAGTAGGAGACAAATATGTCTGCAAGTGGTGAAAGCCTTCATGGAACTCAATTTGTAATATGAGTTTAGCAGAGTATTTACGGCCTGAAGCAGGAGCTAAATGCAATTTTGATAAAAACTACTAACTACTTTAGGTTGATGAATGTTTGATGCCTGAAATGAAATGGTTGTGGGTCTGGCATGAAACATTGGTGTTCAAATGCGTTGCTCCTGGTAACTACCTAGGTTCCTTTGATGTAAGTGCCTTGATGTTGTTCCAAGATATTGACACTCAGCATACGAACCGATAGTGGCCCTGTGTGCTAACAGTATGGTTATTTTAATATTTCGTATTGAGCGTCATGTTGTTGCATTTTGTTATTTGATTCCTTGGTAATTGTCCAGTTTAGTTTATGCTTTGCTCATGCTCATGCACTTTGAGCTAACATAGGTTAGAGGAATGCCCAGTCTGCACGTGCGATCTGAAGTGCAACTGCTATGCTAGTAAGATATCATGCTACTCATGAAAATTGTCATTCACATTTCACACCAAATTTGAATGTATTTTATTTCTTCTATATTTTGTCAGCTAAAACATTGTATGATTTTTTATTTTGTTTGCCGTCCCGGAAGCTCAGTTCATTGGAGCGCTGGCCTGCGCTGGTCTCCCCTGTCCTGGCAATACAGGGTTCGAGTCGCTTCACGCGTTCGCATTTAGCCTCCGTTCGCATTTAGCTGGTAGGGTCAGTTGGCAGCTGGCCCGATAAGGCGGGGGACGAGGTACCGGGCGATCGCGTCGGTGCATTGACGGCACGTTAAACTTTCGGTGAAAATTCTGCCGTTGAGCTGGAATTGATGGATCGGGTGGTGGGGACAGGGTTCACACAACAAGCTTTGCTTAGCAATAGAACCCTGGTTCATAAAGCCACCCCAGCAATAACTCGGATTAAATTTATTATAAAAAAATATTTAAAAAATATAATCTCATAATGCCTATGGTTTACATGCTATTTTTTACTGCAGCCAATCAGGTTTGAACTATCCAGCATATTTTAACCAGATTTGAAAACATTAATCCGTGTTACGCTCTGGTGTCCGCTATCTGTTCGGACGTCGTGTCAGACCGAAAACCAAGAGGCGTGTGGGTGTGGGTGGATGGGAGCGAGTACGTCCCCGTCATTCCCGTTAGCCTGCCTGCCTCGCTGTCCACCAACGCTTCGCTCAGCGATGCTTGATGGGATGCTACAGCCAGCCGATGGTGAATCGTGACCGATATTGTGGTCAATTGACACCAGCCGACGGCGAATCGTGACCGATATTTGGGTCAGTTGACACCAGCCGAAGGCGATGACGTCGGGTACCGCACCGGCACCCCACTGCCGTGCTACTCGGTGCTCATTCTCGGGCTGATGAGGGTCACCGAGGCGTCGCTGCGACGGGACGTCCCAGCACGTTATAGCTGTACATCCGTTGACTAATTTCCGAGAGTATTACGTCCTCCGGCGGGAGGCGAGTGTGGACGGCGCCAACTATTTCTGACGTGGTGTTTACCGAAAGTTTCTTGGCTCCGCCCACGCTTAGGCGCGCTTTGTGCCATCAGGAGGTATGTGCTCGTGTGTACAAGAGTTGTGTGTTCTGTTGTCAGCTATCTTGCCATCATCTGTGCTCGTGTTACACGAGTTGTGTGTTCTGTTGTCCGACTGTCTTGGCATGCATGCTGTGCCGTGTGTAGTCTTTGTGCACATCAAGAAGGTTTATTTGTGCTCGTGTGTACACGAGTTGTGTGTTCTGTTGTCAGACTGTCGTGCCAGTGGCCATAAAGACATTTGGATTGGCACAATGCAGTCAATTCTGTTCCTGTGTGATTATTCTACCGCAGTGCGGGGTTTAGAAGTTTCTGTTGAGGGATTGGGGGTGGGGTGTCAGAGTCTGGATTCCACCCGTGGACCACAATAACCTACAGCCAGATCTTCTTGAAACAAAAAGCGAACCGATCGTCGAGACAAAATCGATCGAAATTTGTCTTTGAAATCTCAAAAGCATAATGGGTGTTTCAAGAATTCAAAGTAAATGTGGAATGTCATTCTTTTCTTTGTCCTAGAACACCATTGCACATAGCTCTGATTTTGATATGGCCATGTTACCACTACCGTGAACAAATTCTAACTTCAATGAAGGCTACGCTAGAACGATTCAGTGCGGCTCGTTCTTTTATGCTGCCTGTGGGCGATGACATAAAAAGCAAACTGTCGTCGGATTTCCTCTTCTGATAGCGCAGACAATATACTGTCGTCCAAAATATCGACTGGAGAATTGCTATATATATTATATTTTAGTTAGCAAGCGCATGTTCAGGCACCAAATTGCAACACTTTTTGGATACTTGTTATATTAGATTGCCGTCTAAAGTCGCAAATGAGCCACGTCAGTTGTCTTCTGAGGTGCATTTGACGCTTTACAAGGGTCTCAAAAGAGGCAGGGTTGTGTGTGTGTTTGATCAAGCAACCAGCGGAGATACGCTGTGCATTTCGTCTCCTGACTAAATTTCGAATACAGTCATGGCCAGAATGTTTGCTGCGGATATCGACATAGCGTAAAACGAAACATTGCCAATGACGTAGCCAGGTACGAAAATTGGGGAAATATTGGTTGGAGATTTACCGACGCCTTTCCAGATTCGCATCATATACATATATCCCAGGAGTTTATGGCATGTCATGCCCCCCCCCCCCTCAATTTTGCTTCTCTGAATCTGCCACTGATTATGGACACAACGAAACATCGGGTTATCAAGTGCGTTGCCGTCGGATCTGACGAATTGGGTGTACCTAGGCGCCACATTTGTCATTTCGATCGCAGCCAACATTTCGAGCGAGCCCCAAGTTCTCCCTGGAACTAACTGTTTGTCATAAAGATTAGCTGGAAAATCCGACTCGTGTATCTACCCTGGTTGCATCATAACCGGCCGTTATTTTGGTGTATGCTTGCCTCAAAATGTCCTTCAGGTTTGACTTCCTAAACACACTCCTGATACCTGAAACATATATTTAAGCGCGACCTGTCTATGGACGAACTGAACAGCTTCCTACCGAAGCCATCTCGTGAAGCACAGCACCGGATACACCAATGTATGGCTCGACTACATCAGACACGATGCGACCGACATAATATTTATCTGTCGGTTGTCAATACCTCCTGGGAGCTGTCCCTTTTGACGGGCGAACTATTCGTTTAGAAAGGCTGTATGAAGCGGATGGTTGGAAAAAGTCGTTCAGCTCCGACGTTCTGGAACAACCCGTCTGGGATACGACAGGCACAAATTTCGAGGAAGAGAGCAGGGGAGAGATGGAATCCATCCTAGCCTGCATAGAGGTAGGTTTCATACATAACATACGGCACAGAATTTCCGTCGCTGCCACTATTAGCACTAAGCAGCTTTTGCCCTCTCAGTGTGCAGTACCGTGTTGGCATAGCTATTGGCACAGCGCCACCAGCACTTCTTAGCTGCATAGCCGTGGATCAAACCAAACGTAGCCTCAGACGACCAGCGCGGCTCACGGGCCCTTGCAAACTTTGTGGTTTGAAAGTGAAAGCTCAGACTCGGTTCATTTCTGATTGGCTACCGAGACTTTGGACGTCGCTGCATCTCAAATATTCAAGTGCATGATGCTGCCTCAGTCAACTTAGTCGATCAGCACTGGTAGCAGTTCAAAGTCCGACTTTTCCCGCCATTCTGAGATAAAACTGAGGAAGTTTTTCAGGTGTTATTCAGGAGACAAACATTAAAAAAAATACGTCCCCGTGATACTATACAAATGGTCACAGGGGTATCGTATCATATCGTATCCAGGTGTAAAATAAACAGACGAGACTATTGCTTTCGCACAAATCCGAAATACGCCGCTCGCCGTCCATACAGTATGCCATCCATACGTCGCCGTCCATACAGTATGTCGTCCATACGCTGTCCCCACCACGCCATACAGTATGCCACCGACTGTCCATACAGTATGCCACCGACTGTCCATACAGTATGCCATCCATACGTCGCTGTCCATACAGTATGTCTGTCCATACTACTGTGAGCACCCGCGGCGATCCACCCTCAACCGACCAAGCTTGCAGAGGGACACAACCGAACTAACCATCACCTCGATGGCGGCGTCGGAGCATGCTGGACACGGTGAAGCGGCTGCCTCGTCAGCCCACCACGCTACGTGTCTGAAGTTCTCGTCTGTCGCCGCTGCCGTCTCTCAAGCTTCTCGCGGGCAAAACGAACGATTCGCGTCATTTCTGTCGGTGGCATACTGTATGGACAGTCGGTGGCATACTGTATGGACAGTCGGTGGCATACTGTATGGACAGCGTATGGACAGACATACTGTATGGACAGCGACGTATGGATGGCATACTGTATGGACAGTCGGTGGCATACTGTATGGACAGCGTATGGACAGACATACTGTATGGACAGCGACGTATGGATGGCATACTGTATGGATAGTCGAGTGGCATACTGTATGGATAGTCGGTGGAATACTGTATGGACAGTCGGTGGCATACTGTATGGACAGTCGGTGGCATACTGTATGGACAGCGTATGGACAGACATACTGTATGGACAGCGACGTATGGATGGCATACTGTATGGACGGCGACGCGGCCGTCCCACATTTTCGGATTTGTGCGAAAGCAATAGTCTCGTCTGTTTATTTTACACCTGGAAGACACAAGATGTCGTTGTGGGTAAATATTAGTCGGCAAGTGAAATGTTGGCTTGCTTGTGTGTGCAAATCACGATATAGGCCGTTCTCCAGATGTCACCTGGTTCGTTAATAAGAGCATGTTGAATTTTATTGGACCGCTCTGGACTGAATATTGGAATGTTCTTTGTGTTTGAATCTTAGCAAATCCTTAGCTGGGAGTCCTTGTCTTGAATAAATGGGTGAAGATGAGCAGAGAAACCTCGGTTCCAGTATCAACCTGTTCCTGATGTTATGCGCACCCTGCCGAGCCTGGTCTTCTTCCCACCCCGTGTACCCTGGCCTTATTCGAACCCAACCCTGTCCCTGGCCTTATTCCCATTCTGCCCGTTAGGTTCGTGATTACCCGGCTCAGAGCGGTTGAACACCAAAGAACTATGAGTTGTCCTCTAGCCAATGCATTTATTATTTTTTTTGCTCTGATAGCTTTAAAGAACAAGATCATGTGCTAGATGGGGTCTGCTGAACGGACCCGCGCCCAACCGCAACCACACCGCGACTACACCGCGACCACACCGCGACCACACCGCGACTACACCGTGACCACACCTCAACCACACCTCAACCACACCGCGAACACACCGCAACCACACCGTGACCACACCGCGACCACACCTCAACCACACCGTGACCACACCGCGACCACACCGTGACCACACCGCGACCACACCGCGACTACACCGCGACCACACTGCGACCACACCGCAACCACACCGTGACCACACCTCAACCACACCTCAACCACACCGCGAACACACCGCAACCACACCGTGACCACACCGCGACCACACCTCAACCACACCGCAACCACACCGCGACCACACCGCGACCACACCTCAACCACACCGCAACCACACCGCGACCACACCTCAACCACACCGCAAAACGCAACAACACCGCGAACACACCCAACCACACCAACACCACACCGGGACCACACCGCAACCACACCGCGAACACACCGCGACCACACCTCAACCACACCGCGACCACACCTCAACCACACCGGGACCACACCGCGAACACACCGCAACCACACCTCAACCACACCGCGACCACACCGGGACCACACCGCAACCACACCGCAACCACACCGCGACCACACCGCAACCACACCGCGACCACACCGCGACCACACCGCGAACACACCGCAACCACACCGGGACCACACCGGGACCACACCGCAACCACACCGCGAACACACCGCAACCACACCGCGACCACACCGCGACCACACCGCGAACACACCGCAACCACACCTCAACCACACCGCGACCACACCGGGACCACACCGCAACCACACCGCAACCACACCGCGAACACACCGCAACCACACCGGGACCATACCGCGACCACACCGCGAACACACCGCAACCACACCTCAACCACACCGCGACCACACCGGGACCACACCGCAACCACACCGGGACCACACCGGGACCACACCGGGACCACACCGCAACCACACCGTGACCACACCGCGACCACACCGCGACCACACCGTGACCACACCGCGACCACACCTCAACCACACCGCAACCACACCGCGAACACACCGCGACCACACCGGGACCATACCGCGACCACACCGCGACCACACCGTGACCAAACCGCGACCACACCGCGAACACACCGCAACCACACCGCGAACACACCGCAACCACACCGGGACCACACCGCGACCACACCGGGACCACACCGCGACCACACCGCGACCACACCGCGACCACACCGACCACACCGGGGCCACACCGCGAACACACCGCGACCACACCGCGACCACACCGTGACCACACCGTGACCACACCGTGACCACACCGTGACCACACCGTGACCACACCGCGACCACACCGCGACCACACCGTGACCACACCGCGACCACACCGCGACCACACCGCGACCACACCGCGACCACACCGCGACCACGTACCACACCGGGACCACACCGCGACCACACCGCGACCACACCGTGACCACACCGCGACCACACCGCGACCACACCGCAACCACACCGTGACCACACCGCGACCACACCGCGACCACACCGTGACCACACCGCGACCACACCTCAACCACACCGCAACCACACCGCGAACACACCGCGACCACACCGGGACCACACCGCGACCACACCGCGACCACACCGTGACCACACCGGGACCACACCGCGACCACACCGGGACCACACCGCGACCACACCGGGACCACACCGGGACCACACCGCAACCACACCACACCGCACCGCAACCACACCGCGACCACACCGCAACCACACCGCGACCACACCGCGACCACACCGCGACCACACCGTGACCACACCGCGACCACACCGCGACCACACCGCGACCACACCGCGACCACACCGCGACCACACCGGGACCACACCGCGACCACACCGTGACCACACCGGGACCACACCGCGACCACACCTCAACGCACACCACACCGCAACCACACCACACCGCAACCACACCGTGACCACCCGCAACCACACCGCGACCACACCGTGACCACACCACACCGCAACCACGACCACACCGCGACCACACCACACCGCAACCACACCGCGACCACACCGTGACCACACCGCAACCACACCGCGACCACACCGCGACCACACCGTGGCCACACCGCAACCACACCACACCGCGACCACACCGCGACCACACCGTGACCACACCGCAACCACACCGCAACCACACCGCGACCACACCGCGACCACACCGCGACCACACCGCGACCACACCGCGACCACACCGCGACCACACCGCGACCACACCGGGACCACACCGCGACCACACCGCGACCACACCGCAACCACACCGCAACCACACCGCGAACACACCGCAACCACACCGCGACCACACCGCGACCACACCGCAACCACACCGGGACCACACCGCAACCACACCGCGAACACACCGCAACCACACCGCGAACACACCGCGACCACACCGGGACCACACCGCGACCACACCGCGACCACACCGCGACCACACCGCGACCACACCGCGAACACACCGCAACCACACCGCGAACACACCGCGACCACACCGCGACCACACCGCAACCACACCGCGACCACACCGCGACCACACCGCGACCACACCGCGACCACACCGCGACCACACCGCGACCACACCGGGACCACACCGCGACCACACCGCGACCACACCGTGACCACACCGCGACCACACCGGGACCACACCGGGACCACACCGTGACCACACACAGCGATCACACACAGCGATCACACATGGCGACCACACCACACCGCAACCACACCACACCGCAACCACACCGCGACCACACCGTGACCACACCGCAACCACACCACACCGCAACCACACCGCGACCACACCGTGACCACACCGCAACCACACCGCGACCACACCGCGACCACACCGTGACCACACCGCAACCACACCACACCGCAACCACACCGCAACCACACCGCGACCACACCGTGACCACACACAGCGATCACACATGGCGACCACACCGTGCCTCGAACCATGCCGTGTTATTGCACTGCAGACCAATACAGGCCGTGACACTACCAACTGAGCTCGTGGGTATGGATCACTGTGCCTCGTTTGGTGACGCGCCAGCACCTCAGACACCACTGCGTGCACGACACGTGTCTTCCACATGCAACTCGTCGCCAGTTAGCTGACTTCACAAGAAAAACCTGAACTCACCAGTAAATAAGCACACCAAACCAGGTTAACTGCAGCAAAAACAATTTCGGCAGTGTATAAGAACTGACTCCCTTGGCTGCTTAGTTAGCTAGATGTACATGAGGATGATGTCAGAGAGAGAGAGAGAGAGAGGGGGG
The DNA here is from genome assembly GCA_034440615.1 of Ashinkailepas kermadecensis. Taxonomy (NCBI): domain Eukaryota; kingdom Metazoa; phylum Arthropoda; class Thecostraca; family Neolepadidae; genus Ashinkailepas; species Ashinkailepas kermadecensis. Next base: position 113,161 of record JAOTOM010003359.1, on the reverse strand, counting down.
GGCGAGCGAGCGAGAGAATCTCTCCCTCGCCTTCTCTACCTCTCCCTCCCTTTCTCTCCCCTTCTCTCCATCTCTCTCCATCTCTCTCCATCTCTCTCCATCTCTCTCTCTCCATCTCTCTCCCCATCTCTCTCCATCTCTCTCTCCATCTCTCTCCATCTCTCTCTCCTCTCTCCCATCTCTCTCTCCCTATCTCCCTCTCTCCCTCTCTCCCTCTCTCCCTCTCCACCTCTCCCCCTCTCCCCCTCTCTCCCTCTCTCTCTCCCTCTCTCCCTCTCTCACTCGCTCGCTCGCTCTCTCGCTCTCTCGCTCTCTCGCCTCTCGATCTCTCGCTCTCTCGCTCTCTCCCTTTCTCCCTCTCTCCCACTCTCCCTCTCTCCTCTCTCCCTCTCTCCCTCTCCCCTCTCTCCCTCTCCTTTCCTCTCCCTCTCCTCTCCTCCTCTCGTCCTCTCTCCCCTCATGCTTATTTCGCTGCCTGGTGCGAGGCCATCGTCACGTCCACGCCTCTAGTAGTGTAAGGCCAGATCACCGATTTAGCCAGGCTTCGTTCGAGCCACTATCTGCATGACCTTTTCGTTATCCTTAGTTCTCCACTTTTAGCCGACACACGTTTTGGGATGGCGAGTCGAAAAGTTGTCAACCATGCTGCCTTGTAGTCCCGAGTCTACCCCTTGCCGGCTTTCTTGGTGCCTCTCCCCCTGGGAATGAGTAGTGCCTATAACAAGGCAACACACGAACACGAGGGATTGGTGGCCATGTGCCGGATGCCGTACCCGCGTGCATTGCATTATTCTACTACATCATCTCGGCATACGGAACAATGCCACACGCACGCATGCCAACCAACACAATATCGGAAAACTCGGGACCAGCCACCCCCAGGTACACAAACGTCTATCCACACCACAAACCTGTGTACAGACACAGCCAACACTATGCTGTGAACCCACACAACACTGAAAGGTCACAACGCACTGGAATGTTATGGTGTTGTGAAAGAAACGAATACGACACGACGATATCAAGTTGTGTATATATAAATATATATATACATATATGTGTGTGTGTGTGTGCATGTATGAATACATAATTTAAATACTATATATTTATTTATGTAATAAGACATGTGACGTCAATTACACATATTTCTAAGCGGTATGCACGCCTCGCTATGTTGCAGCGCATTCAGGAGCTGCACGAGTGTCGTGCCAACGAGGAATTTGCTGCTGAAGCAATGTTCCGTGGATATTCTCAGGAAAATAGTGCCGGACACAATTACTGCTGAAATTGTCGCACGCGCCACAGTTGCAGTTAAGAACGCTGAGTCGTGTGGGCGCTTAAATGACGTCTTTCAACAACCACAGATGACGTTAACTGGATACGGTGGCGGGGAAGGCTCAGCTTAGTTCGTGGCAGACCGGGGTGGTGTGACGACAAAAATTGGACGTGTGAGCACCGTGCGTCTTGGTATTTCAAAGAGGGTGTATCATCTGCACACGGCGTGCCACGTTGGAATCAATAGAACCCGAACTAGACCATAATATGTGCACTGTAATGGAAAATGGAATTATAAATGTTGATCTACAGCCGGCATGGATGAAGTTATGGGTCGCAATTTGTTCACAAGTGCAGTATGCATTCCACTGTGCTGGCTAAATATTTATTCAACGGCGAATGGAACCAATCGCTCATCTTTCGGAGAAGATGAACGTATTGAGAATTAGCGATAAATAAACCAACGAGAAAAACATTGGGACTCATTGTGCTTTCCTGGAAATTCAATCTGTTTGCGAGACGTATGAAGACAAGTGATTTGTCTTCAAGCCGATTTATCTGCAAGCATGATTTATAACCGTCGCGAACATCACAGCCGGCTCATTAAGTGCATCCCGACTTCGCATTTGGTCAAAAATACGATGTGTTGCCGATGTGCATCGCTTGGTGGTGTCAATTGGAAGCACCATGTCCGAGTTTGTACCCACACCTAATTCATGGTCAGTGTCCATCACTACTTCCACGAAACACCAGGATAATGCATGTAATTAAAATATGTTGATGAAGTCTATTTGCTTCAGGCGTGACTCTTTGCTTTGTTTGCTGAGCGATGAAGTGACTTCTCTGTACTAGCCGTTTTCCGTTCCTTTCGAATCGGAAGTGATTTGCTTTAATCGTTCGAGGGCACGCGGGCAGATTTTAACATCTTCTACAGCAAAGTATTACTTCTCACCGAATGAGATTTCGGAGAGACCACGGACAAAAAACATCCGCGAACCCCGCCCACGCCGTGACTTCAAGCAACGAGCCGCTCCTAAAGACGTTTTTCGTCCCTTCTCCAACGCCTTTGTCGCGGGAAGTGTGCAATGATTTGCGTTCGTTTCCAACCCTGTCGCGGGAAGTGTGCAACGATTTCGCTGTTCGTTTAAACCAAAAAAACAGTCTCGAAACAAACGCGGTGCTCGAAAACAAAACAAACAGTCTCCGAAACAAAGGTGCTAAGTTCGTCAGAACACCCTCCCGTGTTCGGTCAGTTTGCATCCCAGCAACTTGTGGCCCCATGTCTCCGAAACAAACTGAACGAACGATGTCGGCTGAACGTGGAAACGACAACAATTGCCCGTCGGTGAACACCGCCGCAACTGGACGAAATACCGCCGCATCTGGGCAGAACACCACCGCAACTTGAAAAAATAACGCTGCATCTGGACAAAATATTTCCGCAACAGGACAAAATACGGCCGCAATTGGGCAAAATACCGCCGCAACTGGACAAAATACCGCCGCAATTGGACACAATACCGCCGCAACTGGACAAAACACCGCCACAACTGGGCAGAACACGGGGGGGGGGGAGTGATTCTTTAGGCATGCCGGACCATAAAGGTCATTTGCGCCGCCTTGGGCAGAACACCGCCGCAATTGGACAAAACACCGCCGCAACAGTGCCGTGATCAGTCACCAACGCCTTGATCCGGCGACCATAATGCCGCCGAATCGGGTGACAAGCGGCCACCGTACCGGCGCGGTCTCTGCGTGCGCCGGCCGAGATCCTCTCACGGACGTGACGCGTCGCCTCATTGCCGGAACGGCGGCGTCGCGGCATCTCGGCGATTTAATGAGCCTCCTGGCGGGCTCCAAATTGGGCCGGAACGGCGTCGCCGCGTGTAGCGCGTCGCCCGCCGTCGGGGAGCAACTCCGGCTGCCCGGCCTCGTTACCGTCCAATTATGTCTGGTCGAGGAAATCCCGACTGTCAATTCGGGCGTCGTTCCTCGACGGAAAGGTAAACAGACGCTGCCTGTGCAATGTGCTCTGCAGACGCGGTACCCGATGATGTTGCAATCGCCCCGGCGTGACAACGGCTTCGAAGTTTCCAGTCAGTATGGCGGTGACCATCTCAGAAGTCACTGTGGGTAAACTTAGGCGGGCGATGGGAAAATTGATGGTCGTTTAATCGTCATGGGTGGCAGACGTTGCTTGAACAGCTGCATTAGCAGTTAACGCGCTATGTCCGCCAAACTGAACTCCGTTCTCCACTTGATTGAGAACGGTTTTCACCCAACTATTCCCAACGACGATTGCCACCCGCCAGAACGTCCGATTTGCCGAAAACTTCCAAATCGGAGGCAACAAATGCAACGCAGAGCGTTGCGTAAAACATCGGTGAATGGGTGCATCCTGTGTGGGATTCCCCCACACACACATAACTCCCTTTCCTCCCACCCCCCAAAAAAGAGCGGCTCACATCACTGCGAGGTCGCAAACCACTCACAAAGAAGGAGAAAGCTTGACCAGTATGCTTATTCGACATTTGCGTCCGCATTCTACGAAAAGCCACACAGCAGGCACACAGCATGCATGCTCTATTCATCGGCTCTCGAATCCCTGCCGCATTAACCGCACTGCCGCAACATGATCCTCCGATCGGCGAACACACACTCGCCTGTTGCGTTCAGTTTTGTTCCGCTCATCTGGGCAACACAAATTTGTAAACCGTTGTGAGCATGCACGCCGACGCGATAACATGCAATTTTAATTCGCCACTCAAAGCGGCGTCAGTATCGACAATCGCAGGTACAAAGCAGCCGCTGGCGGTGCCTGAGCCATTGCGGCGCAGTATCGATCTCGCCCGCCAGGTGCGGCAGGGGTTGCAGGTCGTGAGTGGCGCTGTGACTACATGATAACCAGTAATAGTTCTGTAATATCAGTAATACCCCACTAGTAATAGTTCTGGGTTGAACGCAGATTAATTAGTGACATACTGGTGTACTTATTGACCGCGTGCAGCTAAAATTGATGCAGAAGCAGCTGCAGTGATCCTTGAATGGTTAAGAATGATCCGCTTTTTCAATGGTCCAAGTTAAGTTCTGTGGTACCTGTGTCCTTACAGCGATGCAGAGAAGTTCCTATGAACCCAAACATGAAGTATTAGGTTAGCTGCACCTTCTATTTCGTTAATATTTTGAACTGACTAGGAACGGCCTCATACTCGTGCATTCCTACTAAACAAAATAATATCTGGTAAGTAATGCCAATATGTCTTCTGAGTAACTGAGCCCTGTATGCAATGGGCGAATAATTCAACTCTATTCGTAGAATGATCCCCACTCACGCCAAGGAAACAAAAATGCATCGCGAAAATGCTCACCAGCAATGAAACTGAACGTGTGGCCGACATGTATGGCCGACCCGGTCGACATGGCTCGACAGGGCACCGGGTCGACATGGCTCGACAGGGCACCGGGTCGACATGGCTCGACAGGGCACCGGGTCGACACGGCTCGACAGGGCACCGGGTCGACACGGCTCGACAGGGCACCGGGTCGACATGGCTCGACAGGGCACCGGGTCACCGGGTCGACATGGCTCGACAGGGCACCGGGTCGACATGGCTCGACAGGGCACCGGGTCGACATGGCTCGACAGGGCACCGGGTCGACATGGCTCGACAGGGCACCGGGTCGACATGGCTCGACAGGGCACCGGGTCGACATGGCTCGACAGGGCACCGGGTCGACATGGCTCGACAGGGCACCGGGTCGACATGGCTCGACAGGGCACCGGGTCGACATGGCTCGACAGGGCACCGGGTCGACACGGCTCGACAGGGCACCGGGTCGACATGGCTCGACAGGGCACCGGGTCGACATGGCTCGACAGGGCACCGGGTCGACATGGCTCGACAGGGCACCGGGTCGACATGGCTCGACAGGGCACCGGGTCGACATGGCTCGACAGGGCACCGGGTCGACATGGCTCGACAGGGCACCGGGTCGACATGGCTCGACAGGGCACCGGGTCGACATGGCTCGACAACCGGGACATGCACAGGGCACCGGGTCGACATGGCTCGACAGGGCACCGGGTCGACATGGCTCGACAGGGCACCGGGTCGACATGGCAGGCACGGGTCGACATGGCTCGACAGGGCACCGGGTCGACATGGCTCGACAGGGCACCGGGTCGACATGGCTCGACAGGGCACCGGGTCGACATGGCTCGACAGGGCACCGGGTCGACATGGCTCGACAGGGCACCGGGTCGACATGGCTCGACAGGGCACCGGGTCGACATGGCTCGACAGGGCACCGGGTCGACATGGCTCGACAGGGCACCGGGTCGACATGGCTCGACAGGGCACCGGGTCGACATGGCTCGACAGGGCACCGGGTCGACATGGCTCGACAGGGCACCGGGTCGACATGGCTCGACAGGGCACCGGGTCGACATGGCTCGACAGGGCACCGGGTCGACATGGCTCGACAGGGCACCGGGTCGACATGGCTCGACAGGGCACCGGGTCGACACGGCTCGACAGGGCACCGGGTCGACACGGCTCGACAGGGCACCGGGTCGACATGGCTCGACAGGGCACCGGGTCGACATGGCTCGACAGGACACCGGGTCGACATGGCTCGACAGGGCACCGGGTCGACATGGCTCGACAGGGCACCGGGTCGACATGGCTCGACATGGCTCGACATGGCTCGACAGGGCACCGGATCGACATGGCTCGACAGGGCACCAGGTCGACATGGCTCGACAGGGCACCGGGTCGACATGGCTCGACAGGGCACCGGGTTGACATGGCTCGACATGGCTCGACAGGGCACCGGGTCGACATGGCTCGACAGGGCACCGGGTCGACATGGCTCGACAGGGCACCGGGTCGACATGGCTCGACAGGGCACCGGGTCGACATGGCTCGACAGGGCACCGGGTCGACATGGCTCGACAGGGCACCGGGTCGACATGGCTCGACATGGCTCGACAGGACACCGGGTCGACATGGCTCGACAGGGCACCGGGTCGACATGGCTCGATAGGGCACCGGGTCGACATGGCTCGACAGGGCACCGGGTCGACATGGCTCGACATGGCTCGACAGGGCACCGGGTCGACATGGCTCGACAGGGCACCGGGTCGACATGGCTCGACAGGGCACCGGGTCGACATGGCTCGACAGGGCACCGGGTCGACATGGCTCGACAGGACACCGGGTCGACATGGCTCGACAGGGCACCGGGTCGACATGGCTCGACAGGGCACCGGGTCGACATGGCTCGACAGGGCACCGGGTCGACATGGCTCGACAGGGCACTGGGTCGAGCCGGGCCGTCAGCTGACACGACACTCGATGTCCCCTCCCCCACCCAATTCGGGGTCGTGAGAAGCGCGAGCTACGCCGACAGTCCCATCACGGCTGGTGTATCGACGGCGCGCCGTGAATGATGCATGCGGCGCCGGCCGCGGCGGAACGTTCCCGCGGCTGTCCGACCGCGCGCTCGGCGCCAATCTCCGAAATGGCGCGCCAACGTCGTCCCGAGGTGCGTAACACGTTGGCGCTGATCTATGGGCGCACGAGCTGGTCTTCAGACGAGACGGAGAGACATGCACGCTCAAGCCAACACGCACACTGTATATGTATGTATATATATATATATATATATATATATATATATATATATATATATATATATAGCTGGATCAAAGGCTACGTCTCGCTGACATCAATTCAACCATCAACGTCTGGGCCTTCCAGGCCTCAAGCAGTGACTGGTGCAGATGTGGCGAGCCTGGGTGTAGCGACACAACCCAACACCGGCACGACGCGCCAGACCATCGGCCGACACGGCTTCACAATATTCCCAACCATGCCCCGCTCAGATCAAACGCTGGCTCGAATCAAACGCGCCGTATTTGTAATACGCCACGCCATTTGGGCCGATGGGGGCCGTCTGTCATACACGGCAGCGGGGGCAGCAGGGAGACGGCTGTGTCGGTGCGGGTCGGAGCCAGGCAGATGCATCTCGTGGGGGGGGGTGCGCGATGACATCTCTGAGCCGCGATTTGGCGGCACTGTGCTCGCCGGCCGGCGGGTCTGATCAGTGCAGACATTGGTCGGGTCCGTGCAGAAGGGGCTATTGTGCCAGTGATATGCTGCACTCACGGGCGCGTGCTGCTGTCAGACGAGTGTGGCGAGCCATTGCTCAGTTGAGGCTTGACGTATGGTCACTGGTGCCACCGACTGGATCAGCACTGCGACGGTTAACGGTTAAGGACGGAGAAAATTTGGGGGGGGGGGGCATGCCCCCTCAGTCCCCCGCCCAAAGTCCCACACCCATGGCCGGTACCCGGACAACTGGGAACTAGATGCAGACAGTCCTCAGGATGAGACTGTTCTGATCGGGTATATTTTTCTGTAAGTCATGATCTGTGCCAAGCGCGTTCTGACACTTCCTTTACCGTCTGATCGTTCACGCGAAATCCGCATTAAAGTGAACGCGCCGTGTTCATTCCGTGCAATCATCGCACAAATCGGGCTTAGTTTTTCCCTCGTTGACATTAACGCAAGCCAAATGGATAAAGTAAACCACACATTATGCCTTTGTCTGCATAAGTGAACGCTGTTTCTGGCTGATCAGACTAAAAGACGCAATTCCTGTGGACAATATGGAAGTGCAGTCGACATTTGTCTTGTCGTGACGTATTTGCATCGCAAAGCATGCTTAGGCAATCGCCATCAGTAATTGTCAGAGCAGTTGAACGTCAACCCAGACCGCGTATGGACGTATTCAAGGGCAAACGTTGGTGATAGTTGATACGAAATTGTCATAACACAGACAATAATTAGGTTCACATTTACTTCACATTATTTTAAGTATTATCCTAAACTAACATGTTCGTATCATAGGCGACACTCGTGACATTTCACGTTATCATTAACAAATCCCACGATTAGTTCCATTTCATAACGAAATGTTTTCGATTTTTGTTCTTTTCGTCCCAATTCGTTTTTTTCTGAAACGATAGCACGACGGAGGCTGACGGCCACGAGTGTTTTCCTTCAAGTTGTAGGAAAAATGACACCGAGTCACTCGGGACGAGTGAGTGTCCCGGTCGGCTCAGTCTTTGAGCGTTTGCGAAACCTCTAACTTCGCGAGGCTAACTCGGGACTGACGGGAGAGCATGGACTTGCGACTTCACTCTCCCGTAGTGACGCCATTCACTTCACGAGGTACAGGCCAGTCGGGACTTGCGACTTCACTCTCCCACAGTGACGCCATTCACTTCACGAGGTACAGGCCAGTCGGCATATTGACATAGTGACGCCATTCACTCCACGAGGTACAAACCAGTCGGCATATTCCTCTGTGCCATTGTATTTGGTTAACCTGTCTCGTCAACCAAATACATCTTGACTTTAATGTTGATTCGTCATGTGTTCGAGTTTTGCAGCATTTATCCACCGAGGTTTTAAACGGCCCAGTTTTGGTATTATGTATCATGCATGCATATATGTGTGCATAACATACGTGTATATGTGTGCATAGCATACATATATAATGTGTATGTGTGCATTGCGTACGTGTATGTGTGCATAGCATATGTGTATATGTGTGCACAGAATACGTGTATATGTGTGCATAGCATACGTGTATATGTGTACATAACATACGTGTATATTCGTGCATAGCATACGTGTATATGCGTGCATAGCATGCGTGTATATGCGTGCATATCATACGTGTGTGTGTGCATAGCATACGCATATATGTGTGCATAGCATACATGTATATGAGCATTGCGCATGCGGCTCTTACTGCATTTGGAACTCCTACATCTGTGGGAAGTGTACACGAGACGAACGATATTGGTGGCGTCATGCTACAGTTGCGCAATGCACCATACCATGCACCACTTTACCTCAACACCTGGATATTTGCAATGATTGCAATGGACTGCAAAATGTCACAGGACGGACCGAATGCATGCAGAAGCGTATCAATGCACATCCAAATCTGAAAAGATGCCAGTTCATTCACGTGGCTGGTGCTCCGAACCACCAGACGCCTCGCTCGTGTAATATCTTCGCCGGAGGATGATGCAAGCTCCTCTGGCTGGCAACAGTAGCTCGATCGCATACCGGAAGAAAATCCAGGTCACGGGGAGTGAGAGGAAACACGTCTGCTGGTCGGTGTCGCGCTAACGCTGGCGTGGGCGCCTGTGATTCTGGGATTCGCTGGCGGTTTCTGAGAGCGCGGAACGGTCCACACTGTTTCGCGTTGATGTGTATTGGCTCTAGTGGTCAGGAAACTATTCTCATACCATCGCCAAAGGTGATAGACGGCTTCTCAGCTGCTCAAGTGGTCAACAATAGTTCCAAACTGAGACAGACGAGGGGCTCTGTCGATCGATACGAGAATGAACAACAGAGTGACCTGCCTGAGAGCATTTTGTTGAAAGTTTCGTCGGCGTTTCTACACGGTACCATGCTGTAATAACGCACGTTCTGTTCCGGAATTTAGCGATGTTTTTAGCCTCATGAACTGACTTTTAACAGGCTGCGTGCATATAGCCTCGCTGGGTGGAACTGTCCCGAGTCAGCTGCTATGGTGTCATGGTGTCATGGTGCCATGGTGTTGGCGGTCCCGAGTCGGCTGCTCTGGTGTCATGGTGTCATGGTGTCATGATGTTGGTGTACAGCGTGGCACCGAGTCGGCTGCTCTGGTGTCATGGTGTCATGGTGTCATGATGTTGGCGTACAGCGTGGCACCGAGTCGGCTGCTCTGGTGTCATGGTGTCATGGTGCTGGCGGTCCCCAGTCGGCTGCTCTAGTGTCATGGTGTCATTGTATCATGGTGTTGGCGTACAGGCGCCCTCCTGGATGAGACACGGCGACGATTACGAGCAGAAGTGTCCCGGATGGTGCGTGGCTGTTCGGCAGTGATGATGTCAGACTCGTTGCGCGACCAGACCCGTGCTCACGAATCGACCAGATTCGAGCTCGTGGGTTGACCAGACCCGTGTTCACTAAAAAAAAACAAGTTTCGCAGTAGCAAAACATCAACCGTTAGAAATGAGTTACGTCGATGAACAGCTACGTAAAACCGGATTATGTGACATTCCGTATCGGACATGTAAGAAAAGAAAGAAGAAAGATGCCGGCAAACGTGATAAGTGGTGTAAAGGAGAGGGAACATACATGGCATACAGGACATACAAACAGGCATACATGGCATACAGGACATACAAACAGGCATACATGGCATACAGGACATACAAACAGGCATACATGGCATACAGGACATACAAACAGGCATACATGGCATACAGGACATACAAACAGGCATGCATGACATACAAACAGGCATGCATGGCATACAGGACACACAAACAGGCATACATGGCATACAGGACATACAAACAGGCATACGTGGCATACAGGACATACAAACATGCATACGTGGCATACAGGACATACAAACATGCATACATGGCATACAGGACATACAAACAGGCATACATGGCATACAGGACATATAAACAGGTATACATGGCATACAGGACATACAAACAGGCATACATGGCATACAGGACATACAAACAGGCATACATGACATACAAACAGGCATGCATGGCATACAGGACATACAAACAGGCATACATGGCATACAGGACATACAAACATGCATACGTGGCATACAGGACATACAAACAGGCATACATGACATACATGATATACAAACAGGCATGCATGGCATACAGGACATACAAACAGGCATACATGACATACATGATATACAAACAGGCATGCATGGCATACAGGACATACAAACAGGCATACATGGCATACATGACACACAAACAGGCATACATGGCATACATGACACACAAACAGGCATACATGGCATACAGGACATACAAACAGGCATGCATGACACGCGATATAATAATTGGAGGGTGGCCAGCATCATGGCCTCCGGACAGGCTCCACTGACCACCCGCGACCAGAAAACGAAGCAGAAGCCCGGCGCCCAGGGCGAGCCGGCGGCGTCCGGGCCCAATCTGGAATGTGTAGGTGTATGTTAAAGCAAAAACTTGGAAAAACCCGAAGGGAGCTGCCAAGCTGCTTGGAAAAACCGAAGTTATAAAACCAAGCGCAATCTATGTGGCAACCACCCGTTTTGCCAAATTGGATCCAAGTCGCCCAGACTCATGCTCACTAGTGGACCTGACCAGTGCTCACAGCTGACCCGAGCGGGGCTCGTGAGTTGGACCGACTCAGCAGCGTAACCTGACCGTGCTCACAGCTGACCCGAGCGGGGCTCGTGAGTCGGACCGACTCAGCGGTGTGACCTGACCGTGCTCACAGCCGACCCGAGCGGGGCCCGTAAGCCGGACCGACACAGCGGCTTGACCTGACCAGTGCTCACAGCTGACCCGAGCGGGGCCCGTGAGCCGGACCGACACAGCGGCTTGACCTGACCAGTGCTCACAGCTGACCCGAGCGGGGCCCGTGAGCCGGACCGACGCAGCGGCGTGACCTGACCGTGCTCACAGCTGACCCGAGCGGGGCCCGTGAGCCGGACCGACGCAGCGGCGTGACCTGACCGGAGTTCACAGCTGACCCGAGCGGGGCTCGTGAGCCGGACCGACGCAGCGGCGTGACCTGACCGGAGCTCCGGTTGCCGCGGCGGCCAGCCTGCCTGTCCAGGGCACAGTCGCGTCGGCCGCCTGCCTGTCCAGGGCACAGTCGCGTCGGCCGCCTGCCTGTCCAGGGCACAGTCGCGTCGGCCGCCTGCCTGTCCAGGGCACAGTCGCGTCGCCGCCTGCCTGTCCAGAGCACAGTCGCGTCGGCCGCCTGCCTGTCCAGGGCACAGTCGCGTCGGCCGCCTGCCTGTCCAGGGCACAGTCGCGTCGGCCGCCTGCCTGTCCAGGGCACAGTCGCGTCGGCCGCCTGCCTGTCCAGGGCACAGTCGCGTCGGCCGCCCGCCTGTCCAGGGCACAGTCGCGTCGGCCGCCTGCCTGTCCAGGGCACAGTCGCGTCTGCCGCCTGCCTGTCCAGGGCACAGTCGCGTCGGCCGCCCGCCTGTCCAGAGCACAGTCGCGTCGGCCGCCCGCCTGTCCAGGGCACAGTCGCGTCGGCCGCCTGCCTGTCCAGGGCACAGTCGCGTCGGCCGCCCGCCTGTCCAGGGCACAGTCGCGTCGGCCGCCTGCCTGTCCAGGGCACAGTCGCGTCGGCCGCCCGCCTGTCCAGGGCACAGTCGCGTCGGCCGCCTGCCTGTCCAGGGCACAGTCGCGTCGGCCGCCTGCCTGTCCAGGGCACAGTCGCGTCGGCCGCCTGCCTGTCCAGGGCACAGTCGCGTCGCCGCCTGCCTGTCCAGAGCACAGTCGCGTTGGCCGCCTGCCTGTCCAGGGCACAGTCGCGTCGGCCGCCTGCCTGTCCAGAGCACAGTCGCATCGGCCGCCTGCCTGTCCAGGGCACAGTCGCGTCGGCCGCCCGCCTGTCCAGGGCACAGTCGCGTCGGCCGCCTGCCTGTCCAGGGCACAGTCGCGTCGGCCGCCCGCCTGTCCAGGGCACAGTCGCGTCGGCCGCCTGCCTGTCCAGGGCACAGTCGCGTCGGCCGCCCGCCTGTCCAGGGCACAGTCGCGTCGGCCGCCTGCCTGTCCGGAGCACAGTCGCGTGTCTGGCGCGTGCGTCGTGCCCGTAGCACGGCGGGCATTCAGAGTCGTTTGGCTGACGTGTCATGGCCGCCGCCGCAGCCCGGGGCTGCCGTGCACGCGCCATGGCACACAGACATGAACCACTCGCTCCTGGCGCCGAGTTCCACGCTGCTATGCCACGTTGTGTGTGCTGGTATGTGGTGTGAGCACTGCTCGAGCCGATTTCCGTGCCAGTCATGAGCATGAGGCCGATTCATTTCAAGTCGGCAGGAGCACTTGCTCGTTAGTTTCGTCCACTGCCATCTGACGCCGCCGCTGCCTTGCAAGATAACGCACACACGAAATGCCGACCGCTTGAGCCAACGTGGTCACTTGGTTTGCAGATACTGCATATTTCAATTGAAATACCGGGGCTTTACTCAGTGGCATTAGCGAGCTTTGGATAGCGATGCCGGCCTGACCGTGGGGCCCGCATCAGGCTGCCACATCAGGCTTGTTTTCTAGTCAAACTGATTTATTATTCATTCGCGGTATCGGACGCGAAATGCTTAATTGGCTTTGTGTTGACTTTCGTGTGATGAAAATTTACCGAACTCTTATCGTGCAATCCGATATGCGCATAGCCTAGCAGAAAAACACGTCATGTAGGAGGGACTAGAGAGTTAATGCAAATATATATATCGCTCAATCATCAAGCAGTACCTGCAAATTACGTATACAAATGCGAGGAAAGGCTACATACCATCGTGCCTACATCATCTTGAATTTACTCATGCATTTCTGGATGAATATAGTAGAAATGACGTTGAACAGTAGAAATCACAAACATTGACAGCCGGCGTTTGAAAGTGAGTCAACATAATCAAATGTATAACAGCCCGACATCGGCCGTGCTGAAGGTCAAGTGACGTGAAAGCTGATGGCATTTTCAAATAGTTCCGTGTCAGAGTTGAAAGGGAGGCTCGCATGAGTTATCACATCAGCACCAGGTGTCTGAGGGCGCTGCACAATTGAGCGCACGTTTTTGAGAGCGCAGCGTGGTCAAACGTGACGCTATGTAATGCGCACGTGGTCATGGCTGCGTTTTCTTTTGCCGTTCTATCGGAGCACGTGCACAAGCATGTTAGGTAGCCTAATCGCGACAATGTGACCAAATTAGATCACTTGGAAAGCATTTTGATTGCAATCATGACTAGCTACCGACTGCGCAGCTAACTACCTTCCGACTCGCAACTACCTACCAACTTTGCAACTACCTACCAACTTCGCAACTACCTACCAACTTTGCAACTACCTACCGACTGCGCAACTACCTACAAACTGTGCAACTACCTACTGGCTGTGCAGCTGCCTACCGACTGTGCAACTGCCCACCGACTGCGCAACTATCTCCCAACTGCGCAACTATCTCCCAACTGCGCAACTGGCCTGCCGGGGACCGACTGCAGCGCGAAATATGTGCAAAACTGTACGAGCACGGAATGTGTGACAATCGAACCCTCCTTTGGCCGAATGGTGTGAGTATCTCGTGGGGAGGAGGACGTTAGGGTGAAAATGGGCCGAATACAAAATTGAAAATAGTCCAGGTTGGAGTGATGAAACATGGAGTTGAACACTGCGACAATTATAGCGGTCTTATGTTCTCAAACTTGGTCGCGGTCGGGCCGAGCAGACCTGGTGACATTATTTGCTATATACGCGGATGCTACATCGATTCGGGATTCACATTTGCTGGCAATCATAGCACGTACCGATCATTGCACTGCTGTGGCTGCTGACACTAAACCACTGAACCTTCCCCGGCTGCACATGGACTGGCCAACGTCCGTGCGACCCACAAGTGCTCACCGGCACTGAATTGTCATTCTGATGACGTCACCGCGGCAGCCGCGGCAACAGCCATTACGTCACCGCGGCAGCCATGGAAGCAGCCATTACGTCACCGCGGCATCCATGGCAACAGCCATTACGTCACCGCGGCAGCAGCCATTACGTCACCGCGGCAGCCGCGGCAACAGCCATTACGTCACCGCGGCAGCAGCCATTACGTCACCGCGGCAGCCGCGGCAACAGCCATTACGTCACCGCGGCAGCCATGGCAGCAGCCATTACGTCACCGCGGCATCCATGGCAACAGCCATTACGTCACCGCGGCAGCCGCGGCAACAGCCATTACGTCCCCGCGGCATCCATGGCAACAGCCATTACGTCACCGCGGCAGCAGCCATTACGTCACCGCGGCAGCCGCGGCAACAGCCATTACGTCACCGCGGCAGCAGCCATTACGTCACCGCGGCAGCCGCGGCAACAGCCATTACGTCACCGCGGCAGCCATGGCAGCAGCCATTACGTCACCGCGGCATCCATGGCAACAGCCATTACGTCACCGCGGCAGCCGCGGCAACAGCCATTACGTCCCCGCGGCATCCATGGCAACAGCCATTACGTCACCGCGGCAGCCATGGCAGCAGCCATTACGTCACTGCGGCAGCCGCGGCAGCAGCCATTACGTCACCGCGGCAGCAGCCATTACGTCACCGCGGCAGCCATGGAAGCAGCCATTACGTCACCGCGGCAACCGCGGCAGCAGCCATTACGTCACCGCGGTAGCCGCGGCAGCAGCCATTACGTCACCGTGGCAGCCATGGCAGCAGCCATGACGTCACCGCGGCAGCCATGGCAACAGCCATGACGTCAGCCGCGGCAGCCATGGCAACAGCCATTACGTCACCTCGGCAGCCATGGCAGCAGCCATGGCAACAGCCATTATGTCAGCCGCGGCAGCCATGGCAACAGCCATTATGTCAGCCGCGGCAGCCATGGCAGCAGCCATGGCAGCAGCCATGGCAGCAGCCATGACGTCACCGCGGCAGCCCTACCGTCGGCTGGATTTGCACCGGCGACCCCTCGCCGTTCCTGCCCCGGCAGTGTTCCGGTGACCTGACATTGCGCGTCACACCGCCACCGTCTGGCCGTTCCGTGCCCCGGCAGTGTTCCGGTGACCTGACATTGCGCGTCACACCGCCACCGTCTGGCCGTTCCGTGCCCCGGCAGTGTTCCGGTGACCTGACATTGCGCGTCACACCGCCACCGTCTGGCCGTTCCGTGCCCCGGCAGTGTTCCGGTGACCTGACATTGCGCGTCACACCGCCACCGTCTGGCCGTTCCGTGCCCCGGCAGTGTTCCGGTGACCTGACATTGCGCGTCATACCGCCACCGTCTGGCCGTTCCGTGCCCCGGCAGTGTTCCGGTGACCTGACATTGGGCGTCACACCGCCACCGTCTGGCCGTTCCGTGCCCCGGCAGTGTTCCGGTGACCTGACATTGCGCGTCACACCGCCACCGTCTGGCCGTTCCGTGCCCCGGCAGTGTTCCGGTGACCTGACATTGCGCGTCATACCGCCACCGTCTGGCCGTTCCGTGCCCCGGCAGTGTTTCGGTGACCTGACATTGGGCGTCACACCGCCACCGTCTGGCCGTTCCGTGCCCCGGCAGTGTTCCGGTGACCTGACATTGCGCGTCACACCGCCACCGTCTGGCCGTTCCGTGCCCCGGCAGTGTTCCGGTGACCTGACATTGCGCGTCACACCACCACCGTCTGGCCGTTCCGTGCCCCGGCAGTGTTCCGGTGACCTGACATTGCGCGTCACACCGCCACCGTCTGGCCGTTCCGTGCCCCGGCAGTGTTCCGGTGACCTGACATTGCGCGTCACACCGCCACCGTCTGGCCGTTCCGTGCCCCGGCAGTGTTCCGGTGACCAGACATTGCGCGTCATACCGCCACCGTCTGGCCGTTCCGTGCCCCAGCAGTGTTCCGGTGACCTGACATTGCGCGTCACACCGCCACCGTCTGGCCGTTCCGTGCCCCGGCAGTGTTCCGGTGACCTGACATTGCGCGTCACACCGCCACCGTCTGGCCGTTCCGTGCCCCGGCAGTGTTCCGGTGACCTGACATTGCGAGCCACACCGCCACCGTCTGGCCGTTCCGTGCCCCGGCAGTGTTCCGGTGACCTGACATTGCGCGTCACACCGCCACCGTCTGGCCGTTCCGTGCCCCGGCAGTGTTCCGGTGACCTGACATTGCGCGTCACACCGCCACCGTCTGGCCGTTCCGTGCCCCGGCAGTGTTCCGGTGACCTGACATTGCGCGTCACACCGCCACCGTCTGGCCGTTCCGTGCCCCGGCAGTGTTCCGGTGACCTGACATTGCGCGTCACACCGCCACCGTCTGGCCGTTCCGTGCCCCGGCAGTGTTCCGGTGACCTGACATTGGGCGTCACACCGCCACCGTCTGGCCGTTCCGTGCCCCGGCAGTGTTCCGGTGACCTGACATTGGGCGTCACACCGCCACCGTCTGGCCGTTCCGTGCCCCGGCAGTGTTCCGGTGACCTGACATTGGGCGTCACACCGCCACCGTCTGGCCGTTCCGTGCCCCGGCAGTGTTCCGGTGACCTGACATTGGGCGTCACACCGCCACCGTCTGGCCGTTCCGTGCCCCGGCAGTGTTCCGGTGACCTGACATTGCGCGTCACACCGCCACCGTCCGGCCGTTCCGTGCCCCGGCAGTGTTCCGGTGACCTGACATTGGGCGTCACACCGCCACCGTCTGGCCGTTCCGTGCCACGGCAGTGTTCCGGTGACCTGACATTGCGCGTCACACCGCCACCGTCTGGCCGTTCCGTGCCCCGGCAGTGTTCCGGTGACCTGACATTGCGCGTCACACCGCCACCGTCCGGCCGACAGACGGCGCGGCGTCTCGCGTCCGGAAAGCTGTGAGCGTGATGTCTCGAGATGTCTGATGAGCGTGATGTCTCGAGATGTCTGATGAGCGTGATGTCTCGAGATGTCTGATGAGCGTGATGTCTCGAGATGTCTGATGAGCGTGATGTCTCGAGATGTCTGATGAGCGTGATGTCTCGAGTGAAGCTGACTACGGGCGACGACGAGGCCAGAGCGAGTCGACTACCGTGTGTGTGGTGGGGAAGCTCGTCTGGGCGGGCCGGCCGATCTGGCGAGCTGGCCGGTCACAACGTCACACCGTAACGCGTCACACCGTAACGCGTCACACCGTAACGCGTCCGATGCCCCATGTCCCGTGATGTACCGCAATGCACCTTGGCTGCATCGCTTCGCATTATAATTCCTGGATAACTCCCTATAATTCGAAGTCAAATATGTTCTTGAAGCTTTAATGCCAATTTGTATACCAGTAGTCTTCGCCAAGTGTGCTTGATCTTCACCCAAGGAAGGAGGCTTGGTCGACTTATTCGCAGGCGGCCCACTTTCAACAGCGTTCCACGGTATCATACGGCATGACAGGTGCTAATTTATCCATTACTCCTTTCATTTTAAGATTTACGAACTGTCAGCCGCAGTATTTCTCCTGAAGTGCTCTCAATCCTTGCTCAAAGAAAGGGATTCGCGGTGACGCGTCTCAGCACGGCAGCCTGCGATGTACATCGTACCCCAGCAGGCACCCTCCGGCCGTTTCAGCCACTGCCGGTTGACCTCGTGACGTCATACACCACGTGAGCTGCACGCCCCAGAATCCGGCGGTCTCAGATGTGTGCCTTCCCTCGTGCTGAGACGTGTGCGGCGTACACTGTAAACAATTATTAGCACTTTTGCTGCTAATTGCATGCTAAGTGACTGCTTGAAACAACGCTGTTGGTTGGTTATTGGTTTTACGACACGTCGACCGTTGAGTCATATAGCGTCGCCAATCTCTCACGCCGATTGGTCGCGGGCGAAGAGTAGCGACAGGTGAGATTCGAACCCACAATCTTTCGATTGTGAGACGAGCATCTAACCCCTAGACCACCCGTCCCCAAACAACGCTGTTCCCTAAGGATGCTAGTAACAAGCATAAGGATGCTATCAACAAGCACCATATGTACTATTCGGCTGGAAGGGGCTAATTCTAGCCTGCAGGTGCTAGACTGCAAGAATGAGGATGCTTGATCTTAACAGCCATGAGTGATGTGCCAAGCAGTCCAGAATAATGCAACTGCTTATATCTATCACTGTTGCAAGCCTTGTTTCTTTGGCGGGAGTTTGAGCGCCCTATGGCTGCTTACAGTTAGCAATTGGGCAGTTAAAATAAGCAGTGTGGGAAAAATGGCGGGAACATTAGCACCTTAACGCTGCTTAACGAAACAACTGCACGAACATTCGGCCATTTTGGTTTGAGATTCGATGGCGTGCGGATCGGTGCAGTCGTGCGGCAAGATTGAAGTGAAGAAGAGAAGTCTCTCTGGGATCAAGAGAACCTCTGGATCCAGAATCACATGCCTGTCATAGTCTGTACAAGGTGGGTGTGTCTTCACAGCAAATGTTTTCCACATCCCTGGTATCAATATGATTATGTCAGCATCTTGCCAACCTCGCTGCATACATCCCTGAAATTACGGGCACTGAATGACTTACGCAGTTGATGCAACCTCAAGCTACAATAACTAACATACCTGAGCTTGCGTGTAAAGAAATAACTAACATACCTGAGCTTGACAACACATAATACCTGGCATGCTTAGCAAGGCATATGTGGTATTGCTCTGGGACAAACAGGTTAAATTTAATCTTATGGCATCATTATTCATCTATGGACACTGAAAAGCTGAGTGGGCTATGCCAGTTGCAGCTTATTATGTGGGCCCCCCAAAAAAAATCCTTTTCTCAGACAATGGCTTTTGGGCGGTTTATTGTGCTGCTCAGAATTTATTGGCTAAAAGAAAGCTAACCTCGATTATTCTGGATATGGCAGAGCCTGGATTATCACCACCAATTGTTGCTACCAGTTAATTTTATAGGCATAACCGAGATGGGCCACTGTGGCTCTTTTTAAGTTTTAACACGTTATGACTGTATTACATTATTATCGATTTCATTGTGTAACCATGGAGCCAGTGGATCTGCTCTTTACATCACCATTTGTTCATGACTGGCACTGTGCCATGTAAGACTGAACTGTGATAAATGTGGAGCTTGCATAACAAATAAAAGAAATTGTCGGGGTTAGGCTTCGTTGGTTTATTTGGTATTATTGTCATTTAAGGTGTCCATGATAAAAGTATTACAAACATTTTTCCTTCATGAAGCAAACAACCGTGTTAGGGTACATAATGTTAGTTTTTTTAGTTGCAAAATTTGAGATTGAAATTAAAAACCTCTAATTTTTTTATTGTTAATGTACGTTACTGTAATACATACCAAATTTGCTTATATATATTTACATATATATATATATATATATATATATATATGTATATGTATATATATATATATATATATATATATATATATATATATATATATATATATAGATATATATATATATATATATATATATGTATATATATATATATATATATATGTATGTATGTATGTATGCATGTACTCCTTTGTTATTTGCAACGTAGGAAATACGTATTACTTTGCATTGCTCTTTGCATACGAATGCGCACTGCAGGCGGGGTGCGAAATCCGCCCACCCCTCCAGTTTTTCGTACATAACTCCAGACTTTAGCAGTCGATATACGCCATTTTTTGCGTACCTGCTTTGAAATGACCGGCGCGTCGCTTAAAGCAAGAAAAATGGAAATAGGCAGAATATTTTTTCGAGTTAGGGGCCGTTAAAGTAAACAAAAAATCGTAGCGCCAGATCACAAAAATCGGCGCTCATGCGCTTCCCGTATATCCGCAAAAGGATGGTGTTCTTGGCAACACTAGTGACTTGTTTGATGTATATTGATATGCTATATAGTTCCAAGGTCATATTAAGTCACTGAGGTCAAGTCAGGTCAAGATCATGACAGGTTAATGGAACCAAACTTGATCAACTGACATGTTGTCATAAATGCACTACTGTTTGTCATTGTGTACTGTTTGTCATTGCGTTTCCATGCTTTATTCATGTACTTCACTCCTTTCTTCGCGAAGCCGATTGCGCCGAGCTGCCCGACGGAGCAGTCTGGCGGGCGACCCGGTTTCGGTAACTGGAACAGGTAACTGACCTGGTAAAGTGCTGCTATATAGGTCACCTGAGGTCAAATGTCTGGTCTAGCATCTGTATTGCATCATTAGTAATGTCCGAAACATCATTGATGCCCATTTTGGAGCATTTAAACACAATCACAGCGATCCATAACAATGACAATCCAAGCCACGCAACACAAGGAAATGTTGACAAATGTGACCTCATTTGACCTTGAAGATATTGACCTAAGATGATGAAATTTGTACACAATAGAGATCACTACCGTATTCATCCACTCTGCGATTTTCGTTCCTCCAGCTTCAGTAGAAGCCGAGATCTTAGGGGGAGGCGGAATCCGCCCCACCCCCCCATACAGTGCGCGTAATTTTCAGAGGCCCTCCAGGGCACGTGTTAAAAGGGGCGCGTGCTTAAAAACTCCTGAATATATTCACGCCTGTTCTGCGAAGCGACAACTACGACCTTGTTTGAGTCGATTTGACGAGCAACGTAACCTTTCACCTCAGCGACCCCGACACCGTGGGGGATACAGCGGCGGATACAGTGGCATGTGCCCCCATGTAATGGTGGCGCACTCTAACCGGAAAAAGGCACTTTCCTGGGAGACTCGAGTGCACCCCGTACCTCTACAACAGGGTTTCAGCCTAAGGCGTTCCTCTTAGAGGAATAGGCACCCCCTTGAGATGAAAAGGCGCCGCCGTGGGAGGAAAAGGCGCGCTTGCTAGAACAGCGAACAAAAAGAAAACGGCAATCCCGAACACCAGTTGGAAGCGCGATGCCATTGCTACGATGGGTCCTCTATTTGTCTATGGACAGCTAAGAATGATTTCATGATGAAGGTGTCCCAAAATGGAAGCGAGTTTACGCTCATGCACACGTGGGGGTGAATGTCATGCTGTCAATCGCCATACATTCTGTCCGTGCTCCACTATAAAGCAACTGAGCGAAACGTGCCTGATAGCATTAAATGCATCCAACATATGCATAAGCTACCAAGGGCGGACTTGGGTCGCAGGGGAATGTTTCCCTACGTGAGTTTTGTTTTGGTAGCGAGCAATGAAGATTTTTGTCAGAAAATATGATTGAACATTGACCGTACAGACTTAGGTCAGACGTGTTATAAATCCGAGAGAACCAGATGAGATGAAATGCCCTAAGGTGTCGCTCGACTACTTTTCCAGGGTGCATGGTTATCGCAAAGCGCAATGATCCCCTAAAAGAGTGCGTATCAATTATCCACGCGTGGCTTCCTCAGCTGCTAAATTTATGGCACCGTCCTTGGTGTTGCGCGGCGGTGTTTACATTAGGTAATGCGACGACGATGTCAGCTACAGCCTTGTCATCTCCGCACGTCGGCGAGTGGCTGAATTGTCACCTCTGCTGAGAGGACAAGCTCCTGCTTTGGCGTAAAGTGCGACTGTAATTGCGAGTAATGCATGCCATTATTTGGGGGGGGGGCGGGGTATGCCATTATTAGAACACGGCGTGTGAACAGTCTAAGTGGGGATTAGGCAGTGACTGCACAGGGAGACAACGCAAAAGTATACTTAATGATATACACCGGAAAGCTGTACTCATAGTGTATTAGTACGATAATAAAACGTATCCAGTCTCAGTCGGGAACAATAGTTTCACACTGGAGGCATGCACTGTGAACTAAACTTGCTTTTTAATGATGGAATGGCCACAACTTCAGGCGCGGAAAATCACAGGTGTCGCCAAAGTGAAACCAGTCGTGCTTGGGGCTTGTATCAGACCGTAAACGCAACAACATATCACACGGTATACAGTTGTTCGTACGGATGGTTTCGCTTCGTTGGATTTTGCATCGACTTCTTCGTTCTTCACGCGGCGTTCTCTTGGGGCTTCGCTGCTTGTAGTCGTAAGCAGGCACCCTTTTCGGTCCGGTCGTATTTTGCCAGATTTCGGGCACTGGATAAGCACACAGCACACGCATCTCAATCGTCTTAGACTTCACAACAAATGCTATGCATATTTCGCCTTCGAAACTCGCAATGATATCCGGGTATTCTGCTTCTTCTATGTGCTTTATCACCACCTGAGCGACAGTACGCCCAAGCGGCCCAGTACGGCCCGACTGCTGCGCCGCTAAATCTTGATCCCTTCATTTATGCCGTCTCAGGTTTTAATTTGCTTCCTCAAACTCTTTTACTTTGGATTTTTAACAGCTTTCATCAAAACGGTGTTTTTGTAGTGCAAGCGTTTGTTCTTCAAAGAAACGATTTAATGGCGGGACTTATTCGGCCGACCGTCGATGGCGAAGGTACGTCATACCACATTACCTGCATGCCCTGGGGCTGGAAACGTCATGCCACGTGGCCTACATGCCCTGGGGCTGGCTACGTTATGCCACGTGACCTACATGCCCTGGGGCCGGTGAGCGACCATCCACTGACACTGCAGTAGGAGATGCTGCACTGAACGGTTATGTGGCTAAGTGAGCCGGAAGATCTGCAAGGCAGAAGGGACCATGACAACCCGTGGAACCTATGTTACACTGCAGCAGTTCGATACGGCGCGCCCAGCTGTGAGAACGTGCAGTGTTCGTCGCAGGCATTGGCGGATCTACAGGGTGGGGCAGGAGGGACAAAGAAGGCATGGCACCTGCAAGCGGACCTGATTTGGAGTAAAATTGTTGCACATTTTTTTACGGGCAGTATTGTTTTGAGGTCAAGATGAGTTCGTAACCTATCTACATATATCCAACACATTTTTGAAAATTGGTCGTAATTTTATATTGTGCCGCTCCCTTCAAACCGAATGAAACTGGCTGACTGAATCCGCCTCTGGTTAGGGGGCCCAACATGTGCAAGGGTGTAACCAATTACTACTTCTGAAGAGGATTAGGTTCACTATATCCACCTCTGATCAGAGGGGCCCAGTATGTGAAAAGGTGTAACCAATGCAAGCTACCAAAGATGATTAGGTTCAAGGTGCCTATGTCGATTAGGTTCAAGGTGCCTATGCCGAAACTAGGGCCAAGTGCTGCCGGAATCTGTTTCCGATACCGGATGTGCTGAAGGCGTCTGAACTTCCAGAACATGGTGCCGTTATGTAATGTTGATCTCTGAACCACCTGCACCATCGCTGCAACTGGAAGAAACACCCAGATGCTTGCACACACTACCTATGGAGACACGACGCGATGGACTGGTAGGCTGTCTGGCCGCCAAAAGCCCAGCTGCAGTGCTTGCAGCCCTGGAGGCGTGTAGCCAGCAACTCATGCCCTCGCTCTTCCAGCGCACTCAATGACGCCTTAGTGTTACCGTTGGTAATCAATTCTTCAGGCAATGCATCACTAGCGTCGAAGTGGTCTATCTATTGCATGACTAGCTTCGTCTGGTATCAAAACTAGCCTGCTTTCCCTCCGTGACCGGTGTTTTCACGTTTGATGTTGACATTTGCGGCATTTATTTTTAATCTTCACTGTTGACACCCCTTCGACAAAAATACTAATTCCTTGCTGTTCTTGCGAATCATGGTAACTCATTTCCGTACGTATCAGGGCATGCTCTTCTATGGTTCAGTGCACAGAGCATTTGGTTCTCTCCAACATTTCCGCCACATTAGTGGTTAATTTAGGTTCAGGATTAAATTTGGAAGCCGGCCTGTCAACTTCGTTCGCAAAGCATGGCTTAACTTGACACACTCCACACTTTGTTTACTTTTGGCACGCGGGTGAAATAGCACATTCCCCGCTCCTTTCAAATTGTTGATAATTTATCCATTAGTATTCTGAACAGTTATCCAGGCCGAAGGAGAGATCAGCAGGAAATGGAGTGGAAAGGCGTGACGAGCACAGTGATAATCCCACAGTGCAAGCTTCATATGTGCCTAGTTTCTCCACACAGCCCTCTCAGAGAAGGCACCTGTCTCTGTGGCCGCCAACATCCGCAGGGCTGCAAAAAGTGATCAGACTGTCACAAACTTTTGTCATCACCCCAAAATCTGTCACGCGGAATCTTAACCCTTCAGGCGGTGGGGGGGGGGGGCATTTTTTCCCCCCTTTACTTTTTTCACGACAACTCCGAAATGCTTTGAGATAGCAACGCGAAACTTGGTATAGCTTCAAATGAATACCTAGCGCATACGTGTACAAAATTTCAGGTACATCTGAGGTCAGGTCAGGTCACAGTGATGTTCTAACGATATCCATAACAACTTTCTTCGCCGAAACTGATTCAGTCAGGTAAGTTAGGCCAGGTCAGGTCAGGTTGGGTCAAGCAAAATTTAAACTAAGACCTCTGGGTAACACTGTAAAGGTATGTCTTAGACATTTTAAAGGTTTGCCTGATTTATAAGCATCGGTTGCACTTGGATAAAATAATCATCCTATAATTTGACCTTTGACCTTACTGTGACCTGACCTGACCTAGTACACACTCAAAATTTGACACATGCATGCCCTAGATATTCATCTTACCGTGTGCAAAATTTCGTGTCGCTATTGCCAAGCGTTTAGGAGATATCGTGAAAAAAGTAAAGGGGGGGCAAAAAAATGCCCCCCCACCGCCTGGAAGGTGGCTGAGAGGCCCACCGCCTGCCGGGTTAAACAGGAAATTGAAATTGTGTATTTAACCCGCGCCCTGCTGGGGGCGGGATGTTTGACCCCCCCCTCTAAGGTTTTTCGGGGTTAACGAAAAAAAAACGGTGGCGCGCAGCACCGCGAGATTGGTACACCTTTCCGGGAATAAATTTGAAATGATATGTGAACATTTAAAGGTCAGGTCATTTCATCTCACCGAGGTATTGCAGGTATAGTGAGGTCACCTCCAATAATGTTTGATATGTCACCAGTTCCACAATTTTATACCCATTTGCCCGAAATTGATATCGTGCCATATAGGTCGCAAAAATAGCGCTCAAACTTGACAACCAATAACTCCATGCAGTCAGTGGACAGGCAAGCTTCTGATTGGCCTCTCTTCCATCACCAGGTCTGCGGACATCTTTACGGATTCATATTATAGATGAACTGATATCATACTATGAACAGTGCGAAATACGAGTGCGCATTGCCACTGGCTTGAAAAGAACGAACATGCCACTCCCGCTCGACAGGCTTTGGGTTGGTCGCTTTGACCAGCTCATTCCGATCCATGACTGCAGCGCAATCCACAAATTCATCCACATCGACGACGGGCCACAATTGAACAAATAACTTATATCACGCAGACATGAAGTTTCCGCCTGGAAAACACGCACTTCGTCTTCATCCGACACCACCATAGTAGACACACGAAACACTCGCACACCGCGCCTCGCCACCACGCATAAGCGGTTTACTCACGGAGCCATCCGCACCTGGAACTCACTTCCACAATCAGCAAGACACTGTAACAATAGAGAAACGCACAAGCAAGCCACACAAAAAATACATGTTTATGTTCATCCGACACCACCATAGTGGGCACACGAAACACTCGCACACCGCGCCTGTATGCTGAACTGTATGTTCATAAATGTATTACAAGATACACATGAACATTTCCCAGCTAGGTAATATTAAGGTAATCATTTAGCAGGCGTCACACCTTTGGGAAATGTTCACATCTTGGGAAATTTGTCCAAAGATTAGGGGGTTTAGGGTAGGCTTTAGGTTAGGTTACAGTTTAGGTTAGGTCAGTTTAGGTCAGGTTAGGTTAGGTTATGTTATGTTAGGTTTTAGCCCCACCTTGGAAAATCAAGATATGTGACATTTCCCAATGTGTGATGCCTGCTAAATGAATACCAATGTTAATGCTTAAGTGGTACAAAATACAGTATTCATTTAGCAGGCGTCACACATTAGGAAATGTCACATTTATTGACTTCCCAAGGTGGGGCTAATACCTACCTATCCCAGCCTGACCTAACCTAACCTAACCTGACTGAACCTAAACTGACTGGTATCGTACAAGTGGGCATCACACATTGGGAAATGTTCACATCTTGGGAACATTTTACTGAAGATTAGGGGGTTTAGGGTAGGCTTTAGGTTAGGTTAGGGTTTAGGTTAGGTTAGGTCAGTTTAGGTTAGGTTAGGTCAGGTTATGTTAGGTTTTAGCCCCACCTTGGGAAATCAATCAATGTGACAGTTCCCAATGTGTGACACCTGCTCGTATGATACCAGCTGACCTAACCTAGAGCCTACCCTAAACCCATTAATCTTTGGAAAACATTTCCCAAGATGTGCACATTTCCCAATGTGTGATGCCTGCTAAATGAATACCCAAAGGTATTCATTTAGTAGGCATCACACATTGGGAAATGTTCACATCTTGGGAAAATTTTACCGAAGATTAGGGGGTATTCATTTAGCAGGTGTCACACCATTGGGAAATGTTGACATCTTGGGAAATTTGTCCAAAGATTAGGGGGTTTAGGGTAGGCTTTAGGTTAGGTTAGGGTTTAGGTTAGGTCAGTTTAGGTTAGTTAGGTCAGGTTAGGTTAGGTTAGGTCAGGTTAGGCAGAGGCCCGGGAACGATTTTAAAGTTCGGGAGGCTGGAGACTCTGAGTCGGGATTTATCTAGGGTCAGTCGGAGAGGGCTGCAGCCCTCTCCCCCTTGGTGCCTTAAAATTCTCTGAAATTTGGGGGGGTGACGCCCCCGGTCCCAAAGTTGGGGGGGAAGCCACCCCCTGCCCCCCCCCCTGTTCCCAGGCCTATGAGGTTAGGTTAGGTTAGGTCAGGTTATGTTAGGTTTTAGGCCCACCTTGGGAAATTTGGAAATGTGACATTTCCCAATGTGTGACACCTGCTCGTACGATACCAACTGACCTAACCTAGAGCCTACCCTAAACCCATTAATCTTTGGTAAAAATTTCCCAAGATGTGCACATTTCCCAATGTGTGATGCCTGCTAAATGAATACCCAAAGGTATTCATTTAGCAGGCATCACGCATTGGGAAATGTTCACATCTTGGGAAAATTTTACCGAGATAAGGAGGTTTAGGGTACGCTTTAGGTTAGGTTAGGGGTTAGGTTAGGTCAGTTTAGGTTAGGTTAGGTCAGGTTATGTTAGGTTTTAGCCCCACCTTGGGAAATCAATAAATGTGACATTTCCCAATGTGTGTCACCTGCTAAATGAATACCCAAAATACCCACCTTTCCCTACTAAATTCCTAGATCCTAAGGTGACATTTGGCATATCGTTATGTGGCAACTGTCCCATGATTACCCTCACTTAATAGTTAATAATATGTATTAATAAGCTTACTTGTATCCATGCACTGCTGTTGTTGCCTTGGCTTCTCCACATCCTCCACAGGTCTCTTCACCCAGCATGACCAACGCCCTTCAGGGCCAAATGCCTTGTCTTTATCCGCAAACTCAACTTCTTTGCCTGGGTGCACAGCTTTAAAGTGAACTTTAAATGATCGCTGCTGTCCCCTGTACTGACAAGACTTCCAGTACTTGCACTGTCTTTTCAGCCTTGATGGTGTTACCCTTTTCACTCTTCCCGCACCCTTCTCCATCACCAGCACTGTTCCTCAACAACTATGAATAAAAAAGCCCTTCAAATATAATATTTACTGTCTGAAGAATTACCCACACATCCGCGTCATAGGAAAACTTCCGCAGCGAGTCACGCCGTGACAAAATTCTGCAAACTCTTGGCAAAATTTCGCAAACTCTCTCGATTGCCAATGGGAATTTCCAACGGGCATGACAATTGTCACGAAAGTTCGCAGATCTGGTATAAAAACCTGGTATAAAAAGGAAGCTCTGAAGGATGTTTGAAATGTGTTGACGGATTCTATGAAACTCTTTTAACACGCGAATGTAGTCATGTCAAATCGTTTTTTTCTGGTGGTGTCAAGAGGCTACATTTCTGGCGAAATTATTTTTCACGATGCTACGCAGTTAATAAACACGTCGCCGTCGCTCTGTTCTGTCACTTTCGTAGGGAAAAATACAAAAACTGTCACGCAAACCCGGGTTTGCGAGTTCGCGGGTTTTTGCAACCCTGAACATCCGGACTGTGTGCTGATGTAAGCTCAGAGAAGGCACCTGTCTCTGTGGCCGCCAACATCCGGACTGTGTGCTGATGTAAGCGGCTCCCGTCACCTGGGGCCGGTGGTCGCAAGCCAACCTGGCTGAGCGAGACTCGAGGCTGAGCAGACGGGCAGTGAAGCGGCTCCCGTCACCAGTTGAGCGAGACTCGAGGCTGAGCAGACGGGCAGTGAGGCGGCTCCCGTCGCCAGGTGCAGTGGCACAACGGCGCTCCTTTGTGACGCGACAACCTCTCACCAGAGGAATTGCGCTGCCGCTCGGGTTCGCGTGGTCGACTCTCGCTGCGTGAAATGTTCCAACCGCCACACTAATTCCGTCCTGTCTTGACCGATGTTGTCTTGCTTCACACCGTGCTTAGCTTAGGAATTGCGCTCAGGTGCAAACAAACTGGGGCAGGTGGCTTGGCGGCGGTCTGTGAAGGTGCGGAAGGGTTCGTAGCTCGATCTGTTGCTTGCCCTACGAGATTTGCATGGCCAATGGGTTCGCATGGATTTAACATACTTGTGGTTGGCACTGTGAAGGGTACATTTAAAAGTCCTGTGCATTTAAAAGTCATAAGAGGATTGTGCAGCCTTCCGGTTGGCACTGTGAAGGGTACATTTAAAAGTCCTGTGCATTTAAAAGTCATAAGAGGATTGTGCAGCCTTCCGGTATGGTTTTGTTCCGCTTTTGTTCAGGTTGTGTTCACGTTTGCTCGAATTTGGCGTTTGCTGATCGTGAGTCAGGTTCTGCCTGCTCTCAGTTACCGAGTCTGGCATCTCAAATTATCTTCAATGTACTCTGGTTTCTGCAATTGTGGACTGTTGTGTTTTTGGGCAGCTGAAAACACAGCTGATGAAATTGAAGTACAAGCTAGCGTCGAATTCTGTTCACCTAAGTTCAACAACTATTGCCGTTGTTTATTATTAACGACTAACAGAAAGCAGGAGTGAATTATGGAAGTAGCACTTGCCTCCATATTGGGAATGTGCCGAACTGTAGTATTGTTTAGGGTGATGAACTGGTCAAACTTCACCTCGTTTTTGGCCTCGATAAGGATCAGCCCGGTACATTTGAAGTCAGCAATTATTGTGGCAATTAATGGCGCTAAGGCCGCTGCTATTTTTATTATTAAAAATGATAAACAACGCATGTGCGCAACATATGTTAGCTTGAAACAAAGTCAGCGGAACACCCACACATAATTGTAGTTCCTTTGACTTAATTTGGTTTCTTCGATAACAACGCACGCAGTTTTGATGTATTGCTAGGGAACGGGTAGAATTCCCCGGGGCGACGTGAGGGCGCATGCAATAAGCTCTCGAATGGCAGCAATCGTACCCAGCATTCAAATGGACACATTTCGCAGGAGCCTGGCGGGCCAAAGTTGAAGCAGGGCGAGCCGGATATTAAAGCAGGGAGGAGCCGGGAAGTGAAGCAGGGAGGAGTGGAATATTGAAGCAGGGAGGAGCTGGAGGTTGAAGCAGCGGGACGGGTTGCCGATGCGGTGCTTCAGACCTGGTGGAAAGCGATATTGGCACGGCAGGATAAAACACCCCAGGACAACAATACAATAATGCATACCAGGACAGACAAATTGTTCACGTGTGCCAAGACTTGACACAACAATTATGTTCCTAACATTATGAAGAACTGGATAGTACTCCTCTTGTGTTCACAATTATCCATCCAGTCTCTGTCTGCTTTATTTCCAGACATCTATTCCCAGTGGTTGTGTAGATCTTATGCACGTACCTGAGCTTTTGGTAAAACTGCTGCACATCCTTTTCTTTTTTTGTAAATCTTCTGCACACCCGGCTATTTTTGTAGGTACTTTGGCCGTAAACCATATGAACGTAGATCTTATGCACATCCTAGTGTTTCTGTAGATTTCCTGCACACTGACCGTTTTTTGCAGATCTTCTATATGCTTTTTTAACGTAGACATTCTGCACGCATGTCCTATGCACGTAGATCTGCTGCACACCCCACTTGTTTTATAGATCTCCTGCACGTATATATTTTGCATGTATATCTCATGAACGTATACCGAGAGTAGAACGTAGCACGTATATCCTTAGAACGTAGATATTGTGCACAGGGATCTTATGCGCGTAGATTTAATGCACGTGTCTTATTAACGTAAATTTTATGAACGTAGATCTTATGAACGTAGATCTTATGAACGTAGATCTTGTGAACGTAGATCTTATGAACGTAGATCTTATGAACGTAGATCTTATGAACGTAGATCTTATGAACGCAGATCTTATGAACGTAGATCTTATGAACGTAGATCTTATGAACGTAGATCTTATGAACGTAGATCTTATGAACGTAGATCTTATGAACGTAGATCTTATGAACGTAGATCTTATGAACGTAGATCTTATGAACGTATATTTTCTGCACGTAGTTCTTATGGACGTACGTGTTATGGACCTCCACCGCGGGTCGGTCCGGCGTGGACCGGCTCAGCGCTCGGTCCGGTCAGGCCCGCCGCCACCCGACACAGCGGGGGCTGTGTCAACAGCGGGGGCTGTGTCAACAGCGGCCGCTGAGCGGGACTCGCGTGCGCCGACCGAGACGCGGCCGCGGCGCGCGCGGCTCGGCGGCTTCACCGGGAGACGCTCCGGGCGAGGTCGGAGCCGCCCGGCTCGGCCGATCTCCACGGGGGCTCGGGAGGATGTGAGCGGCGGCGCGCAGCCACGTCTCGCGGGAAGGCGTCGGGCCTGACGCAGTGGGCACGCGCAGGCGGCGGATGCCCGCCAACAAGTGTTGCAGCCGGCGCAGCGAGGCGGCCGGGCCGGTCCGCCTGCAGGTTGTCCGCGCTGTCCGTTTGCAGTGTGCGCGTGTCGGACCGCGCGTGTTCCGAGCGAGTTGTGCAAATGACGCAATTCATCCAGCGGGTGCTAACTCTGAACCGGAGGTGCAATGTGAAATAAAATCCAGTTGTATGCTGCAAGTACGTGCATCGTCACGCAGTACAATTGCTTTCCTTTTCAAAAGCACGCGCTGACAGGCCGTGCGTCGCCCTGAAAGTACCCCGCTTACCATTCGAGTCGCATTCCAACGCAAGCGCTTCCACAGCTACAGTGCTAATTTCCGGTAATTTTCGCCACGAAGGAGGATTCCAGGGCATAATGTATTCCATCCGGAACCTGAAATTCTTCCAAGTGCATGAGTCGCACATGCCCTTGCACTGTGAACTACTTTGTCGGCTGATAATTCACCTTAATATGCACACAAGGCTGTACGATATCGATGTCATCATACATACATCATACCCGGGTGGCTCCGTGCTCTGGAGTACTAATTATGAAGCCTCGTAACAGTCATCCAACACTGGCGTCAATGATCGGCTGGGTCACATCACAAGTCACAGGGCAGTTTGCAGCACATCACCTATCGCCTAATGGGGGACAGGGCACGCTTTTATGGCGCTGATCCCCACTTTTTTGCGCTGATTCGCTCGATTAACTTTAATCTACATTCCGGAATTGAGCTCCCCGCCCGGAAATAGCCGGGGACATCACCAGATCCTGCCAAAAACCACTCGCCTGTCATGTGACAAATCCACTGCATCGATCCGAACGGCCCTCCGCCGTCGCTTCTATGTCGGGTGCGGTAGGTCAGGAGTCACCGCACCTCTAACTCTGAGAGTCCGGTCTGTCTCCCCTGCGAGTGCTGGACACCCGAGATTGAGACACCAGAGCTTAAGACAGCCGAGATTGAGGAACCCGAGATTGAGACACCTGAGATTGAGAAACTCGGGATTGAGAAACCTGATATTGAGACACTGGAGATTGAGACACTGGAGATTGAGACACTGGAGATTGAGACACTGGAGATTGAGACACTGAAGATTGAGACACTGGAGATTGAGACACTGGAGATTGAGACACTGGAGATTGAGACACTGGAGATTGAGACACTGTATATTGAGACACTGGAGATCGAGACACTGGAGATTGAGAGATTGAGACACTGGATATTGAGACACTGGAGATTGAGACATTGGAGATTGAGACACTGGAGATTGAGACACTGGAGATTGCGACACTGGAGATTGAGACACTGGATATTGAGACACTGGAGATTGAGACACTGGAGATTGAGACACTGGAGATTGAGAAACTGGATATTGAGACACTGGATATTGAGACACTGGATATTGAGACACTTGATATTGAGACACTGGAGATTGAGACACTGGAGATTGAGACACTGGAGATTGAGACACTGGAGATTGAGACACTGGAGATTGAACACTGGAGATTGAGACACTTGAGATTGAGACACTGGAGATTGAGACACTGGAAATTGAAACTCGGTAGATTGAGACACTGGATATTGAGACACTGGGGATTGAGACACTGGAGATTGACACCCGATCCCGAGATTGAGACACCCGAGCAGTACTCGCGCCTGAGCATTGACAGCATCGAAGTTGCAGCGGCGCGGGGCTCGCCGTAACCAACATATGCCATGCATACTGCGGAACGCTATTCTTCTGGCTTCTTTCCGTGTCAAATAGGCAGTTTCAGCATGGAAGTTGGCAGTGCGAATCCGGCGCTGTCTCGCCGGTGGTCTACGGCAGTATTGCTACTGGCGTTCCAATGTCACCGAGAAGCGCGCGTCGAGAAGCGCGCGTCGAGAAGCGCGCGTCGAGAAGCGCGCGTCGAGAAGCACCACCCGTTCGAGGGCGGCGACACATCGACCCTCGTCGGTCGGCGCGACGGCGCCGGCGGCCGACGAGGACGTACTGCGTCGCGACGGTGGCGTGGGAACCGCACCGACGGCGCGTCTCCAGTCGATCCGCCAGTGTGCCCTCTCAAGCAAACACACACACACACACACACACACACATGCGAGCAGACACATACACCCACGCTTCTCCTCCCCACACACGCAGAAACGAAGACACGAAGACACGAGGACACGAAGACACGAAGACACGAAGACACGAAGGCACGAGGATACGAGAACACGAGAACACGAGGACACAAGTACACGCGAGCACAGACACACCGCCCAGCGGCACTCGCCTGCCCCCCCCACCCTCCTCCCGCGTGCTCCATCCCGCACACAGCTCAGCATTCCACGGCGTTCTCCCGCCGCCGGTCGCTTTTCCGCTCGCCCGTGTGCACATGCCAGCAATGTTTCGAGTTTGCCCACGTAAAAGCCTATCTCTCTCGCAGCACTCACATGCCTTAACGATCGGCTTAGGTCTCCAAGCTTGGCGTGAGGCTGGTGATGCGGGGAGCTATGGAACTACTACAACTGCTGCCTATTAGATCTAGCAACTCGCATTTTCCTTGCGGGCGGAGGACTTTCCGTTCAGGTGCTGTTACTACCGAAGAGGTCTTTTGTCAGTGTGCAATCTGTATTTTCAACTTGCGTCATACAAGCAGGTGCTCATGCCGGGTCGGCCACAGGGCAACGCTAATCGGCACGTCGGAAGGGCCTGCGACTGATCCGCCGGCGGCGGTTTGATATCCGGGTAACGGTGGCATTAACTCCAGCATCCTATACAGCCGGCTGCGGCGGTTTGGTATCCGGGTAACGGTGGGCATTACCTCCAGCATCCTATACAGCCGGCTGCGGCGGTTTGGTATCCGGGTAACGGTGGGCATTAACTCCAGCATCCTATACAGCCGGCTGCGGCGGTTTGGTATCCGGGTAACGGTGGCATTAACTCCAGCATCCTATACAGCCGGCGGCGGCGGTTTGGTATCCGGGTAACGGTGGCATTAACTCCAGCATCCTATACAGCCGGCTGCGGCGGTTTGGTATCCGGGTAACGGTGGCATTAACTCCAGCATCCTATACAGCCGGCTGCGGCGGTTTGGTATCCGGGTAACGGTGGGCATTACCTCCAGCATCCTATACAGCCGGCTGCGGCGGTTTGGTATCCGGGTAACGGTGGGCATTACCTCCAGCATCCTATACAGCCGGCTGCGGCGGTTTGGTATCCGGGTAACGGTGGGCATTACCTCCAGCATCCTATACAGCCGGCGGCGGCGGTTTGGTATCCGGGTAACGGTGGGCATTACCTCCAGCATCCTATACAGCCGGCGGCGGCGGTTTGGTATCCGGGTAACGGTGGGCATTACCTCCAGCATCCTATACAGCCGGCGGCGGCGGTTTGGTATCCGGGTGACGGTGGGCATTACCTCCAGCATCCTATACAGCCGGCTGCGGCGGTTTGGTATCCGGGTAACGGTGGCATTAACTCCAGCATCCTATACAGCCGGCTGCGGCGGTTTGGTATCCGGGTAACGGTGGGCATTAACTCCAGCATCCTATACAGCCGGCGGCGGCGGTTTGGTATCCGGGTAACGGTGGCATTAACTCCAGCATCCTATACAGCCGGCTGCGGCGGTTTGGTATCCGGGTAACGGTGGGCATTAACTCCAGCATCCTATACAGCCGGCGGCGGCGGTTTGGTATCCGGGTAACGGTGGGCATTACCTCCAGCATCCTATACAGCCGGCGGCGGCGGTTTGGTATCCGGGTAACGGTGGGCATTACCTCCAGCATCCTATACAGCCGGCGGCGGCGGTTTGGTATCCGGGTAACGGTGGGAATTACCTCCAGCATCCTATACAGCCGGCGGCGGCGGTTTGGTATCCGGGTAACGGTGGGCATTACCTCCAGCATCCTATACAGCCGGCGGCGGCGGTTTGGTATCCGGGTGACGGTCGGCACTAACTCCAGCATCCTATACAGCCGGAGATTGCCGATGGCGCAGGACATATAAATAGGAAGCGTCTGGTGAGCTCCGACCGGGATTGCATTGCAATGTTGCAGCCGTGACATGGGATGCAAGGGCTGGTGCAGGCATGGGCCACTGGGGGCATGCCAAATTGATAGGCCACTGAAAGGAGCGAAATTCCTCGCAATGAAATTTGGCTCCCATCTGGCCTGTAAAAGGCACCCTTCCGATGATGCTTCGAGTGCACCCCTCCCCCAACCCAACCCTTCTGTCTCAACCGATTTGTCGGCCAAAGACACTCCGCTCAGAATAATAAGCGCCTCTTGAGAAGAAGGCGCCCCTTCAGTATGCTCAAATGCACCCCCGCCCTCCATCCCCCATTCAGCGAATTTCACAGTGGTGCAGCCGAGTGCCCCCATGACAATTCCTGGATCCGCCCATGGCACGATGAACGTGACAGCGTTGTGACACGATCGCCACTGGCAGCATCGTTGAGCTGGGATTGGTTGGCTTAGAGTTTGCATTGCAGCGCGAGCAGAGCCAATTCACTTCCGTGTGAAGGTGTACTGAATAGACCATCTGCGCTCAAATCGTTCGCAATTGTACGTTAAATTGAAGAACATGCGACGTGCGATGTGTACGTATCTGTCATCGTTCCAATTATGATCCGCTTAATCCCCGTCATCCATCAGGAACACTATTCGACATTGGGTTCCCCTCCGCCGGCTCCGGGGGAACGTAGGAGGCTGATGTCAACAACAAATGACCCAATCACACCTGGCGGTGGGATCCCACAACTCACCAGCAGCGCAGGAGCCAGGTCAGCAGGTTCCGACTGCCAGCAGCAGCAGCAGCAGGCCGGAGGGCGTGCTGCGGTCTGTTGTTGACCGTCGACTGCGACCGTGGCGGCCTGTCCCTCCTGGGGCGACGTCCCGCCTGGGGCGACGTCCCGTCGGAGGCGACGTCCCGCCTGGGGCGACGTCCCGCCTGGGGCGACGTCCCTCCTGGGGCGACGTCCCGCCTGGGCGACGTCCCGTCGGAGGCGACGTCCCGCCTGGGGCGACGTCCCCCCTGGGGCGACGTCCCGCCTGGGGCGACGTCCCGTCGGAGGCGACGTCCCGCCTGGGGCGACGTCCCCCCTGGGGCGACGTCCCGCCTGGGGCGACGTCCCGTCGGAGGCGACGTCCCGCCTGGGGCGACGTCCCCCTGGGGCGACGTCCCGCCGCCTGGGGCGACGTCCCGTCGGAGGCGACGTCCCGCCTGGGGCGACGTCCCCCTGGGGCGACGTCCCGCCTGGGGCGACGTCCCCCCTGGGGCGACGTCCCCCCTGGGGCGACGTCCCGTCGGAGGCGACGTCCCCCCTGGGGCGACGTCCCCCCTGGGGCGACGTCCCGCCTGGGGCGACGTCCCGTCGGAGGCGACGTCCCGCCTGGGGCGACGTCCCCCCTGGGGCGACGTCCCCCCTGGGGCGACGTCCCGCCTGGGGCGACGTCCCGTCGGAGGCGACGTCCCGCCTGGGGCGACGTCCCGTCGGAGGCGACGTCCCGCCTGGGGCGACGTCCCGTCGGAGGCGACGTCCCGCCTGGGGCGACGTCCCGTCGGAGGCGACGTCCCGCCTGGGGCGACGTCCCGTCGGAGGCGACGTCCCGCCTGGGGCGACGTCCCGCCTGGGGCGACGTCCCGCCTGGGGCGACGTCCCGCCTGGGGCGACGTCCCCCCTGGGGCGACGTCCCGTCGGAGGCGACGTCCCGCCTGGGGCGACGTCCCGTCTGAGGCGACGTCCCGCCTGGGGCGACGTCCCCCCTGGGGCGACGTCCCCCCTGGGGCGACGTCCCCCCTGGGGCGACGTCCCCCCTGGGGCGACGTCCCGCCTGGGGCGACGTCCCGTCGGAGGCGACGTCCCCCCTGGGGCGACGTCCCGCCTGGGGCGACGTCCCCCTGGGGCGACGTCCCCCCTGGGGCGACGTCCCGTCGGAGGCGACGCTTGGTGTCGGTGGCCTTTTGGGTCTGCTGAAGGCGGTCTGAGCCCGCTTGAAATAACCCGTGACCTCTGTGACCTGCGGAGGTGGTCTGAGCCCGTTTTAAGTGACGCCCAACCTCTGTGATCCGCGGAGGCGATCCGAGCCAGTCTGAAGTGACTCGTGACCTTTTTGACTCCCTGGAGTGGTGGTGGGATGGTCAGTAGTGGTGGGATGACACGGCAGTGGGTCGTGGAAGCGAAGATTCCATGGTCACCGGTCACTTAGCACAAACCGCTGAAGCTTCCCACTGTCTTTTGATATTGAAACTACAATTATGAAGATGCCAGCGATGAAATATTCACGAGGTCAGTAACCAGCACGCTGTATTAGCAGATCCAATATCGTTGAGACGACCATGGGTACGACATGAATGTCAAGTATGCAACAAGAAGTCCAAGGGCCTTCGCCCAGATCCCATTTCCAGTCCAATCATCACACAATCATGTGACGAGACAAGGAACTACCCCTCCCAGTGACATCAAATATCAGCTTATTAAGCAGGTTCGATGCAACATGACCGGTAAACATCGACGAGATTGACCTCGGCTCTGCAATCTCCATTGCAATTCCCGATCGCATTTAGGTGCATGCTGTCTATGTGAGCGATGTATTGCACGATAATCAAAGATGGGCGCATGTTTACATTGGTTTATTGACCAGCTTCAACGCTCTTATCTCAGTGTATACATGTGCAGGATCATTTACAGTGCAACAGTTTATCACATACGATGCAGCGGGAAACAGAGCAGTGCCAGGCGTCGTCCAGACGCCAGGACCTCACTGCAGACGTAAATAAGCACAAACAAACGGCCGTGCAGCCTGTCGCTGCAGTACTGCAGCTACCATAGAAACAGGCACCACATGTAACAAAGTTGGTTTTGGGGCATCTAAATCCCAGCCATTCAGTCACCTCCCCGGCGCGCGCCGCGCCGCCGTCGTCAGTGGGTGATGTGATCGTCAGTGGGTAATGTAGGACAAGTGATTATATTGTGGGAACCCTATGGACAGGTGTGTCTATGATGTCTATGCCAGCTGTCATGCGGTGACGTGACCGAGTGTCGCTATTATGTCGGGCGCCGTGTCGCCAGATCAGAGGCTGCAGTACCGAGCCTCTGCCAGTCAGCCGATTGTTGTGGTTCACCAGCGTCCGGTGAAATGCTGACAGCTCACTGTGCGACGCCAGGCCGACGCGGGCCTGGATGAAAGTGCACTCTCAGCACCGTTTCCCACGGAGGGACCGTTGTGCTGAGATCAGAATCTGTCTCTGATATCTCAGAGCGATGTCGCGCCCCTCTGCAGTACAGTGCACGGGGTTCAGAGAGAGCCATTGTGCTCTCTAGACGCCAGTTCAGAGCGAGCCTTTGTTCGGGCCGACGGCCTGGCAATGCGCAGTCAGCCAGTCAGGTGACTTTGATCACGTGATAGTGATGTACTGTGAGTTACCTCGAACGCGCCGCAAGGGCCTCAGTCATTCTCTGGCTATCTTGGACGAACGGTTGTCGGGGGCGGTCGCCCCTCAGGCGGCTCGCCGCCGCCTAGCCAGCCCTGGCCCCACAGAGGTACGTCGGACTCTGCCTGAGAGTCACTACATCTGTCGAGATGTCGTTCTCTGATAGAAACTGTTGCACCTGTCTGTCAAAATGAAGCTACATTGTTAACGCTATATCACGCTGCGCATTAATGTCTGATCTTCGTGGCCATTTATCTGTTGACTAATATGCACAATATAGAAGTGCTGGCCTTGGAGGTGCGTGTCAAGATGTGAGATCAGAGCACGGAGATGAAGGATCCGAACCATTGAATTTAACCGGGGTTTTAAATATCGCAAACGTTGAGGTCTGACTAAACTATCAACGTGCCAGAAGAGTTTCCCCCTTCAGGGATGGCCCTGAAAACTCCTCTACACACAACACCGCAGGTACAATTGAAACAGACACCACAACACTGCAGTT
This sequence comes from Ashinkailepas kermadecensis, assembly GCA_034440615.1. Lineage (NCBI taxonomy): Eukaryota > Metazoa > Arthropoda > Thecostraca > Neolepadidae > Ashinkailepas > Ashinkailepas kermadecensis. The sequence goes on along the minus strand of JAOTOM010003359.1, from coordinate 73,540 downwards.
GCCATATAAACAGAGATCATAACACTGCAGAACCCATACAAATTGACACCACGGGCGGTATCAAGCTTACCACAGAACTTGCTACCACAGAAACAGGCGCCACACTACCAGCTACCATAGAGACAGCCACTACAGTACCAGCTAACATTGAAACAGGCACCACAGAAGCTAACCATATTCAGTATCAGCTCACTGGATAGTTATCATATCTGATAATCTGTTACAATTAGCTCATTAGAAAATGACTTGGCATAATTATACCAAATCATTCAGCAACAGCACTGAGGAATCTATGTAGGATAACGGCCACCTAGTTTGAACGAAATGTAAATAACACAGCATAGTAACATGTTGCCAAAAACATGCTAGATAATTTTCTTACGATGATTTTATGTGCACAATGCAACACAGATCATCTGGATGATCATTGGTTCACTCCACCCGCCTTCGTACGCCACGAAATGATGGTCCCAGGTGCAGTTGTTTCCTCCGGAAGCACGCTGTAATTCTGTAATGGAGCCACCTGGTCCAACAGCGATGATGGACCCAGCGGGTATCGACAGGCTGTCGACACCCCTGGTAATCAGCAACAAGTGCTCGACACCTCTGGCAATCAGTCAGTCAAGAAGTCGTCCTATCGCCACTGGGCCACATGCAGTGCTGACTCTCGTTCGCTTCGTTGGTGACTGATGACTGACGACTGACGACCGACGACTGACGACTGACGACTGACGATGGACGATGACGGCTGACGGCTGACGGCTGGCGGTTGACGGCTGACGGTTGACAGATGTCGCTAGCCGGCTGGTGGTCGTCGCCTGTCGACACATGCTGCGACACCTCGAGAGCCGTGTCGGCGACAGGGCGCCTGTCGACACCTCTGCGGGGCCTCGGCCTCGGGCCTGCCTGTGAGGACAATGTCCGTGATTCCGTATCTATCTGCGGGACGGTGTCTGCGACCTCTGACCTGCTATTGGGGAACAATGTTCCTTTGAGAAGGCGATCGCGGACTTGTCTGTGGAGACGGCATTGTGGCATCGGTCCAGTCATTGGGTCAGAAAGAGGCGCCAGTGAGGACATACATATATATATATATGGGGGCGGGCTGTACGCATGTGTATGTGTATGCTACATTAAACATGGATGCTTGCCAAGGTGACCTTACAAGACGCGGGATAATGCGCCAGGCAGAACTGGCTACTGGAATGAATTCTGAACCTGCTCTCAGGCCTGGCAGTTCCAGATCGACGGCATGCACTAGACCGACGCGTCGCTCGAGTCGTGTCTCTCAGGCCTGGCAGTTCCAGGTCGACGGCATGCACTAGACCGACGCGTCGCTCGAGTCGTGTCTCTCAGGCCTGGCAGTTCCAGATGGACGGCATGCACTAGACCGACGCGTCGCTCGAGTCGTGTCTCTCAGGCCTGGCAGTTCCAGATGGACGGCTTGCACTAGACCGACGTGTCGCTCGAGTCGTGCCTCTCGTGTCGACGGGTCGCCAATACGCCGACCCGCCCACCTCATTGCCATGTCTCTCGACTTGTATACACCAGCTGCCGTCCGACCCTTCCAGCCCCCAGCTCGTGTTCCAACTGGAGCTCCGTCTTGTCAGCACACGGGAGACCGGTGAAGATTGTGGCTCTAGCAACTGAGCTATTTGAACGGCAATGGTATACCGCAGCTGAAACAAGGCCCGGACAACTAATATAGGGGAAATAACGACTTTGAGCTGCCAGCTCCATCACGTGTCGCGCCTCCGGTTGAAAGGCAATCACTAACAACGCCGCACGAAGAAGGATGTGCAAGGCTGTGCGCGCGCGCGAGTATGCCAGATTTTCCGAGTGATTGTCGCGTCACCTGTGTTTTCCCAGCCGTTTATTGGCGAGCCTGTTGGCCGAGTGATTATGTGCTGTCAGCACGCAGTGTGATTTGGTGTACAGTTGAATACACTGATCAAATCTGTGTGTCACACCTTTAACACGTGTAGGCGCAGCTGTTTGTCTTCCAGACGGGTACCCAGTGACGTCACCCAGTGACGTCACCCATAACTCCAGCACGGCATGTCAGCTGCAAACAGCGTACATTCAGTTGACGTTCACCGCGACTTAGCCTCGTCTGTGTGCGTAGGTGTGCGCAAGTTCTCGAACACATTTCGAGCCGCTTTCATGAAACCCGACAGCGTGTCGTCTTCTCACTAGTCGACGTGCGTGCACACACTCACACAAACAACGCCGGGCGGTGAGTTTGCGCCTGCGGCGTGGACCGGCGCGTGCGCGCTGCTTCACGGCGATTTAACGTGTCGGCCGAGATGTGTCATTGAACAACCGTCGGCCGACGGCGGCGCCGGCAAAGCCCGGCCGTTTGTTGACGCCCGCGCGCGCGTCCGACACCCGCGCCACTCGACGCCGCCGGCGCTGTCGTCGGCGGGCGGCGCCGCGGCGAGAGGCGAGAGGCGGCGCGTCAACGCCAGCTGTCAGCCGGCGCGAAAATGAGAGATTCCGCGCGTCAGCCGGAGCCGGAGCCGGCCGCCGCCGCCGACGCCGCCGGCGCGGTAACGACTCCCGTCGCGTGTCCGACGCGTCGCCGGCCGGGACTTTATCGACGCACTTGGCGCGCCACGTCAGGTCCGTCGCGCGCGGCCGGCGCGTGACAGCTCGTGATGAAGTTGGTCTCGGCTCGGACGGGCCGACCGAGCCGAGCACTGACGATGAGCCGTGCTGTCCGTGGGCGGTGGGAGGTCGGCAGGCCGGCCGCCACAACAGCCGCTGCACGCATGACAACTGGCGAACGGCACCGGGCGGCCTTTCGTCCTCCTGTCATTGACGATAGGTCATCAACAATAGGACAGTAAGACAGTAGGTCATTGACATTAATACAGGTGGTAATTATCTTGCTGTAGCCATGGTGATATAACTAACTTATATCACGTACAACATTATGATGATATCCTATCCATCCACTTAAGAGTAAATGACAAGCTGTGCTGTATCAGATCTCATGACATCGTGGCCAAATCGTACCATCTCCAATGATATATGTCAGTGGAGCATTTAAGATGGTGGCGAATGCGATAAACCTACATAGCTGATCAGAGTAGGTGACGAATGGCTCATGGATTGGTTAGATTGAATCCTTACAAGTTAATACGCATCCCATTTCCAGGGAGAAAGGCTAGTGACGTCTAAGATCCAGCTCAGACGTTTTCTACTCGATATATACAGTAGGCCAGCGTGGTCTTCGGAAGCGACTGCCACAACAAAGCTTGCTTCCTATATCTGACAACGACAGCGTACCTGTCAGCAACAGGCAACAGCCACCAACTGCACAGCTAGCTTAGCACCCTGGACGAAGCAGTGGGTTGGTCAAGTTGGCTTTCCAATATTTTATGCAGGACGCTTGGATTTATAATGGAACAACACAGCGCATAATATTGTCATCTCTGGTAAATATTGCAGAATGGTACAAAAACAAAATCGAACTTTTTTGCTGTGCTGCTTTGTACGAGATCTGGACGGCCAGAACCCACTTCTTGGGTCAAACTGGCTTTGGAATGTAAAGCGTTTCGGGCTCTGAACTTTCGCCTTTGCGTTTTTAGTGCTGTGCAAAGGGCGTACCTTCAACCTTTGCCGGCTCGACCTACGTCATCATGATAGACTAGAACTAAATTATTATTCTTGTTACACGACGTGCCCTCATCAAACTCAAAGCGATATCGTGGCTTAGTACAAATGATGCACACGTTTTGGATCACAATGTACGCACGGCACCCTGCGATACTTAATGTGATGCGTGACGACTGCCCACTTCATCCACAAGGCCAGCCAGCACCGCACATGTGTCGTGGCGTGTTCCAAGCTCAAACCACATGCTGTCGCATGCATGCCACTTTCTAGAAGTTATGTGTCACCGCAACGACAGTCCAGATACATAACTGTACAATAGTATGGTGAAGTAACTATGCCCGAATAGACCTTCTGCAACGCATCCGACTGCTGGGTCACATAGCTACCTGAATAGGGTAAGTGGCAATAGGGTAAGTGGCATCGACTGCCTGAATAGGGTAAGTGGCAATAGGGTAAGTGGCAATAGGGTAAGTGGCATCGACTGCCGGACAGATGAGCGGTGGATTGACGAGGGCTGGCTTTGGTTCTTGACTTAACTCTTAAGCTGTTTTAGCTGAAGAGTTAAGCTCAGTTATTAAACTCGCTTGGACAGCCTTAGTGTTGATGCGGTAAATACTGATGCAGCAGACCTTGTGCCACCGACTCCCGAGCAAATCACACACAGAGGCACTCGCAAATGCCTTGCTGGTCGCTTGACGTCCTGCTGCGTGTCCCCACGTGTCGATGCTGCGTGGGCTGAGGATGTGAGCTCGTTTGTTCAAAGCACATTTAAGTTCCGTAATGAAACATGACATACGTATGGTATATAGTATACGTTTAGTAGTTTGTTTGGTCCAGAATGTCCCGTACATGTGGCCTGCACGAGACATTCTGGACCAAAGTGTGCTGTGAAACAATTGAGGTTTCTACAGAGAAATTCACCGATATAAGAACAGTCCAGAAATATAGCTTCTGCTTAATGAAAGCGGTGCATGATCTATCTTTTGTACTAAAACGTGCTGATGTTTTTCTCAATCACTACTATAACAAATATCAAACACAATGCAACCATACTAGGCATAATGTCTGGTGTAGACAGCATATTCATATGACGTAATTGGCCTCATGCACTTTCCAGCCGAGCTGGCCCGCATGCGGACGTACTATATAATATCATCCTGGATAGCATTGTTCCTTTGGCGATGGGTGTCAGTCGACGTAACTTGAGTATTATTTGGCGAGTGTTTAACAAGGCGATGTTGTGCCATTTGATGGGTGAGATTGATAAGCTGCCGAATACGGATAGCCAGGAGACAGTAGCTGCAACAACCATTTCTCCCCTCTTCCGCTGAGATGAAGTTGAATCCATAATGGGCCGTGGATCAGCCAATTTAATGTCGAGTCGTTTTCCACTGCGCCTGTTTGTGTGATACCGTCCACATCTGTTCCTCAGAAGTGCCGATTAGAGTATATGAGCCTCCATGCAGCCTCTATGCGCTTAAGACTATGCGACGTGCATTGATATGTGAGCATCAACACCGCTGCGTGAACTTCGCCGAGGCAGTCGATGCGCCTCTAAACTCCGAACTACGCCGAGGCAGCCAGAAATCTCCACTGTAGTCGATTCCGGATGCTGCGAAAGTGATGGGTCTGGCAGTTCTCACAGTCGTTGACGTTCTGGCAGGCAGTGACACAATTCTCTTTTGTCGGATTTTCCCTTACCGGCACGATTCCGGCGCGCGCTTTTTTCCCGCGCCGTCCGACACCGCGCGAGTGGCTGCGCTCTCGCCGGCCATCATATTCGGGCCGTCCTCCCAATTACAGCGGTCACTGCGCTCTTTGTCAGTGACCGCGGTCACTGCGCTCTTTGTCGCGGCGCTACCGCGCGGAACCGCCCCGAAAATAGTCGTCCAGCACCGGCCGACCTGTGGCCTGTGTCGGACGCGGCTCAGGGCGGCCAAGTAATTGGTGCCTCCGGCTGATTATATCTATTACCGTCTCAAAGACAGTTGTAATGGGTCCCCGTCCCTCCCCCTGTGTCTCCTGCCTTCGGCAGCCACCCAGCAGAGTGGTCAAGCCGGGAGCCGGGAGCCGCGCTGCAGCGTCACGCCTCGGAGGCTCGCCGGGGGGGGCGGGCGCCTCCGGCACGATCGAGATTCGCAACCATCACTGCACGGCCGCCTGGCGTCAGGAATTCCATTAGTCGGCGGCTGTGGTGACCGGATATGTCGGTTACCAGATCGGCGCCGAGTGGAGTGCGGTGCGGGGTCGGCGAGTAGCAGCGCGCGGACGCTGCCGGCCAGACTCGAGATCGATGCGGTGATGAACTGCGGATCGCGTCAGGTGAACCGGGCGGCACTGTGGCGGCGCAGCCCGCTGCTGCTGACCGGTCGACGGAGGCGCCGGTGACGAGACGACGAGACGACGAGACGACGATGACGCCGATAACGAGACGACGATGACACTGGTGATGAGACGACGAGACGACGATGACACCGGTGCCGCCGCTGCTAGGAGAGCAGCATTGTCAGCCGTTCAAGAACGCACATACGCAGCTCATTGACTTCTCAACTGTGTGCACATTTGCATGCCTTGTAGCCATAGACAGTGGCGGTTAAATTGGAAGGGAGGAGGGCACTGGTCCACCGTGCGAAAATAGACCCAAAAGGGACCCTATCGTGGGTCATCATCACACCCGCGGTCCACCTGATTGATGTGCAGTGTTGCTTCGCCTCAGTATTGCTGTACCGCTCTTGTGATTAGGTTCCAGCCGCGACATTGTTGGTGGCCCATTCGAAGCCTGAAGGCTAACAGCCGCCATCACATTCACATGCTGTGTTTTTACTAAATGAATCATATGCAACTTGGCGGCGCATTTGTATTCATTCGACAGTGAGCTGCATTGAAATATATCGACCTTCGAGGGCCGCTTCTCAGAGATGCATTTCCGGTGACGTCATGCCCCACCAGCAATGGGCGATGACCTTCTCCGGGCGCGAGCTTACCGCAAAGTCCGCCCTTCTGAGGCGATACTCGCGCCGCACTCACGGCGAATTCTGCGCGAGATGGGCTCTGAGCATCGAAACACCTTCGATATTTCGCGCTACATCGTGATGCATGCACATGGTGTCAATTGTCTTCGCACGGCATGACACCAATCGGCACCGGAGCTTGGCCGCAAGCATAATTACCGACTCCTCTCAAGTGCATGCAAGCGGTGAGTGTGTATAGCACAGTGTGTTCGGTTTGACACAGAGGTAAGCTATTTTCAAGAAGAGTGAACATAACTAAATTGGCACATGCAATTTGCCGAAGATCGAGAACGATCCAACTAACTGATGTTTCGATGGAACCTAATCGCACAGCAACGGGGTGGGGTTAGAGGTGCCGGACTATTTGCGCCGCCTCACAGTGTGATAACTCAAGGGAAAAACTGGCCAGAAATGCATTTCTCGACCATTTTTGGATGCCATATTCGTGGCGCCATGGCATCAGCAAATGCTTGACGCACACCAGGTCGCAGTTTTTATGACAATTTTCACAAAATTTGATATAGTAACAAGTCCATGGACATGGACAACATTACGTGTGGAAAAAAACGATGCACGCGTGCACAAATGTTGTCGGAGTTTGACGACTGATAAAGGTAAGATGCATTCTAAAAACCTGGACAAGTGAGGTATGAAATGATAGCTGAGAACATTCTCAACGCGATAAGCAATTCAAAAAGGCATAGAGCGATCCACAATATTATATTTTTGATTAAGAAATAAGTCGTTACAACAGTCGTTAAATTTTTAGTACCTCCAAGTTCGATTAAGGTTTAAAAAAAACGCACAACAGCGCACAACCAGAGACCAATCCCAATGAAATCAGCGATCCTTTGACTATATGTACCGTAAGTTTCAGCTGCACCTATCTGCTCTAACACCGGTAGTGATCAATTGTATCCCGGCAGGTCGCGGTGCGATGCGGTGGCCGGCACGGGGAAGCCCCGGCAGGTCGCGGTGCGATGCGGTGGCCGGCACGGGGAAGCGCCAGCCGGACGCCGCGACGCGCCCGCTGGCCGGGTGTTTTGACCGGGTAGCTTGATCCAGCGATCGCTGTGCAAAAAAATTCCCCGAACTGACGAGGCGACTAAGTCGAGATTGGTCGCGTAGAGCGATTCCCATGGCAGGGAAGCTGTCCTTGCCTGTAAGGGTCGGGTCAGTGTGGTTGGATTTTGCGTACAGTGAAAATGGAGGTGCTTGGTAGCAGAGAGGAATTAGTGGACTTGTTAACCAGTGCAAAAGCGTTTGGGCGTGGAAACTATTATGTTCATGTATTTACTTATAGTTTGCAGTTGGTTATGGAGAAAATCCCTCAGGACTATCTTCCGATTGAGTCGTCGATTGTGGACACGAAAAAGGCGACCGACTTCATCAACAAGAACTTAAAAGGAAAGTCGGTTAAATGTGAGCGAGCCCAGGGTAAATTCAGAAGTCAGTTTGCGACTTATCTTTCGGGAGACGAGGTGTTCTACGTGTCCCCACAGCATGGTGACGTTGTGAGTGATGATGAAGCAACAAAGTGCTTGTGCTGAGGGCATGAAGGACGCGACTTTCGTGCTGCGACAGGTGGGGGAATAATTGAATCGGCCCAGCAAGATTATCTCGGGCTCTCAGAAGCTCTAAAGTGAGCCAACCCGAGCGCGTGTCAGGAGACCTGGCGGTGGCAATGTGTGTGTCAGCTGACTTGTCTGTGCTCGGCAGTGAAAAAAATCACCATTTTGCATGGAGAATCACAATTAATGAAAGTTTTAGGTTTTCATCCTTGGTGATGGCTTTTTTTTTTTTATTATAATAAAAAATTTTTTTTTTTTTTTTTTTTTTTTTTTTTTTTTTTTTTTTTTTTATTATTTTTTCTTTTTTTTTAAATATAATTTTTTTATTAAATATTTTTAATAAAAAAAAAAAATTATTTTTTTTTTTAATTTTTTTTTTTGATATTTTTTTTTTTTTTTAAAAATTTTTTTTTTTTTTTTTTTTTTTAAAAAATTTTTATTTTTTTTTTTTTATAAAAAAAAGGTTTTTTTTTTTTTATAATAAAAAAAAAAAATTATTTTTTTTTTTTATTTAATAAAATAATTAATTATTTTTTTCTTCTTTTTTTAAAAAAAAAATTAAAAAAAAAAAAAAAAACAACCAAAAACCTTTATTTTTTTTTTTTTTTTTTTTTTAAAAAAAAAAAATTTTTTTTTAAAAAGGAGGGGTTTGAAAAGGGAGGGGAACAACCCCCCCCTAAATATTTTTTTTTAAAATAATTTTATTTTTTTTTTCCTCTTAAAAAAAAAAAAATTTTTTTTAAAAAATTTTTTTTTAAAAAATCAGGTATTTTTCACCAGCGATTTATTAAATCTTGCACAACCCAAGCCGACTGAAAACGGGCTGGCTGGATCCACCCCTGAGCTGAACCGCTTAACAGCGTTAAACCTCATGACTGGGTAGTACCTCAGCACTGATTACAGGCAAAGAATGCAGGTATAAAAATATGTATTAATAAATACAGAAATGCCCAAACCTCGATCCTATGGAGCGCCTTACGAGGGCTCAGCTTTGTTTTTCGAAGTCTTATGTGCGTCATAATTGTCTGAATCTGAATAAAAATATAATTGATAAAATGTTCCGATATTAATATAAAATTATCTTCCGATGTAACTGGAGAAATAAAGTTAGAATTGTTTCTTCATTTATCTTAACCTTACATGAATAAGTTTCACAAATACTGGAAATATTAGCAAACATTGTTTATCAAGAACATGGGATGAAAATGTCATCCTCAGGCTGGCACATTCCAGGAGGATGAAAAACACACGAAAGTGCAGGTGAATTTGTGGATGAATACTGGCGAGTATGATGGATAAATCGGAGATCAAAGCAAATATTTCAACGTCTCATCATTTTCTACACATTATAAAAGGACAATAACGCTCTGCCACGCGCGGTACAAGGAATTATTCATATGTTCATCCGTGGGCTTTTTCGGCCAGTCTGAAGGATGAAAAATCCATGTAAAAGCGGGGCTTGATATACGGAAGTGCTAGGAATAAATTGCACAACAATTGGGATTTTCGAACTCTCCGTTCATTTTAGTGTGTGCAAATTAGCACAAAAATACTTCCGAACGTCTTCCTTACGTGCCATATTTTTTACAATGCAAGAGCTCCTGACGTGTGGATGCTTAGAAAGTATGCTGCAAATGGAGACCAATTCCTTGGTGATATGGCAAGGGAGTACTATAAGTGCACAATAATCTAATTTTTTCAAGTTCATTTTCTGATTTAGGCACACAAACTACTCGACATGTGCACATTTAAGTGAAAATTATGGTGTTTTTCAATCGCCATTTGTCGATAGCTCACTGGCTTTTTCCTTCGTCACAGGTAACAACCTGAATGCAATAATTCTCCCTTGTAGTGCAAATATTTCATCCTAGTTCTTTTTCATGGCGTTCTTTATATTGTTCCAAGTTCTTTTCAGTATATTAGGCTCCCTGCCGTGCAGGTTAAATATGAAAAAAATTAATTGCGGAGTGTGCATTGTGTCCTGTGGCACTATGATTTGTCACGAAAGCGCAAAACATCGCTGCGCTGAATTTTGTTTACATTCCATTGTTTTCATAGCCTTGCATTCGGCCATACACGTGCATACAGTACAGCGGAAGTTCCATATGTACTGCCTTGAGCGGAGTTAGCCTTAAACCACCTCATCCTACATTGCACAAATGTGTGGTACAATGTAGATGATCAATATCTCAATCTACATTGGTGGTATATTAGTGGCATATCTGCGTGTGCTGTTCGAAGGAAAGCATATGCTCGAGGTAGGGTGAGTGCATTCTAAGGTTTTTCTGCTTTGTTGGGAGGGGGCAGATTCTGGTGCACGGCTACCGTATGGTCCGCCGAATGACGAATGATGCGGCGAAGACAGATATCCTGCCTGCCTATGGAAAGGTGCATGAGGCCAAGGTAGAGTGCTATCCGGCAGTCAACAGCACGCAATTCACCGAGACGTCAGTTCTCCTGGGTCATACATCAGCTCTCTACAGGCTCTCCTGGATCATACGACGCAGCGGCTGGTGGCATGTCTGCCGTCTGTCACCCGTAGGGATTCAGCTTCACCTGCCGACCAGCAGTGGACGTCATCCAGCACCTGCACTTCGGCCGTGCTTCACGTCAAATGGGAATTTCACGAGGCTACAGGGCAAGTTGTATACAAACAGATGGGAGACGGCGATGAAGCTGCAGAACAAAATCTGTTCGTACCACTCTGATGCCTTTGCAACTAACAGTGGGTGGCACTCGCGTCTGGACAAACCCACGCCGTCTTCAATCCGCTTCTGCCGGCCGTTGCGGATCCAGTACAAGCGCGAGACAGCAGAGGCCTCCCGGAAAGAACGAGACAATGACGTACTCAGTAGACGTATCCGAGATACGTCTACTGAGGCCGACCTACGTCGCCGCAACAGACGGTACCAGTTTCAGAGTGGCGTACAATGTTCAACTCATCATGATTCACAGCAAGGTGGCGAACGCTCTGACCAACACCGACAGCAGCATGACATGCACCATTTCTGGGTGCACACCTCATAAGATAAATGACCTGTCTGCTACCGCGGCTCGACCTGCCCGCGAGGGGGATGCCAGCTCGATCTCTCAACTATGCATGCCTGGATTCGATGCTTTGAGTGCCTTCTCCACATTTCTTACCGCCTGGAGGTCAAAGTGTGGGCAGTGTCTGGCGAAGAAAACAAGATGCGTGTGAAGGAAAGAAGGAAATAATTACAGCAGCAGTTCTGGGAGAGACTGGGTCATGTGGTGGATCAGCCATGTGCTAGGTAGGTAGGTACGTCTAACGACGGGAACACGGTTCGGCGTGCCTTCAGAGACCCATATTTTACCTGTGTGTCATATCTTAGGGATGTATTTTGGAATAATTTCAGCCACTTAAGACAAGGAGATCTTGGATCTATTCTGCGGAGCAATTATTAGGTCATATTTACAGTGCAGAATGCTCGCATGGCAAACGCTAACTAATAATTATCCAATATATGAGTGCCCATGGACTTCGCTTATGACGTCATTATGATGTCACTATGCATGACCGGACGTCGATCTTTTAAAACGAGATACACTAGATACTCATGTAGGTGTGTGCACAATTTGAGCTGGCTACCTCAATTGGTTCCCGAGATATTTCGCGGAAGCAAAATGAGGGGAGGGGAATGTTCCCTTCACTCTTGTAGGTATTACTTCTGAAATTCCTGGGTTAAGCAATCTTTAAGACAATAGAGCTTATCCATATGTTCGAAATGTGAGGCTCTTTCGATTAAGTCCAAAATCGCCCCCGTAACTAGCATACTTTGTCCGCAATGATTTATGGCCAGTTTTTCCCTCGAGTTATCACAGTGTGCGCCTGTGTGTGCGTTAGTGAATTTGGCCAGCATGCCACCGCGTTGGTGATGTAGGCTGTTTGCGCCGCCTTTAAAGCGAGTGGGTTTTACAAGCATGTACATTTACGTTAAAGAGGTCTTACGTTATAGTGTATGTGACGTTAAGGTGATGAAGGGGTGGGCCTAAGGACATCTCTGGATGTTAGAGTTTCAGTTTACTTTACTCTTCCGCAAGATAATGTGTAGGTGAAGGTGGGAAAGGTTGACGAGAAAGCTGATTTTGCCAGTGTGCTGGCATTAGCCTACTCTTGTCGAACAGCACCGATACATTTTTACCGTGCCGACAAGGGGGGGGGTCCACACCGCCTACCACACCAGCTGCCGCGTGTTTGTTGTTAGTAGTGGTTAGTAGCAGTATATTTCCATGCAGGGTTAGTACGATGTTTTGCGATTTGGCTCGTCTACGTCCATTGTACCACTGGGCAACCGTTTCGCGTTGTGAATTGCACGGTAAATTGGCTCATCTGTGACCATTGACACCTCTGGGTAATTGTTTTACGTCATGCTAAATTGTAATGCAAGTCGGCTCATCTACGCCCGACGGCATCGTTAGGAAGCCATTTATTTCTGGTGGGAAAGCGATTCGCCCATGTACGTCCGATGCATTCGAGGATCGCTATTTACGCTCTTGCTAGGAGTGTATGCGCGAGCATGCAGTGCGTGATGAAGTGCGTGTTGGAGGTGTGCTGTCTACAATGCTCCTGCTATTTTGGTGGCGAACAGATAGCCAAATAGTAATTGGAGACGTTCCGGGTGTTTGGCACCCAGAAGCGATGGAAGTGCGACGGCCCTCTTTTTGGCCAGTCTTTGAGCGTCAAAGCTACTACAGTCTAGCAGGATGTGGTCTATGCTTAATGTGGTGTTGCAGATGTCACAGTGAGGTGTTGTATGCTGGTCATCCCCTTAGTTGAGGCTGTGTTAGCTTTGTTCAACGAGTTATAAGCCTAGTGAGCATGACTTAGTTAGTAGACTTGTCTTGGATGACATAGACTTAGAGTTAGCGACAGCAGGTTTTCAGTCAACGGGTGGTTCATCAATGGAATAGGCTCCCTGCTGATGTGGGGAGTCCCTCATTGAATATATTTAAAAATAAGGCGGACGATTTTCAGGCTGGACAATCTTGTGCTTGAGTTCTAATTAGTGATGAATGGGTTGAGATGTATGTTAGTAGGTTAGTTAGTTAGTTATTGGGGTTTAGGGGCGCATCGACGGCGTCGGCCATGCAGCGCGCATTATGTTAGGTGTGCACGGTGCGGGCTCCTTTAAGCAGGCATGGATGGAGTTCGACAATTATTGATAGAACACTCGATCCACGAGGGTACTACGTGTGAGGGAGTGAATAGGGTAGGTAGGTAGATAGGTATTGATAGGTGTGTAGAATGTTGGTAGATAATATATTTTGATTTTAGGATGTGGTGTATTGGTTGGGGTGTTGAGTATAATTTATATCTATAATATCTTCATATCATATAATATATCATATAATATCTCCCCTTTATAGGTTGAACCAGACGGGCCCATGTGGCTCATGTGGAGTCTGAACACTTTATGACGTCATGACTTTATGACCTACTTTTGAAGGTGTAATTGATTTGATGTGCTCCATGTACCTACCGTTGGTTTGATATTGTTAGTGTGGTTGAAGCGGTGAAGTGTAGAGTAGTGTTGTGTCCATGTGTTCTGGTGATGCGTACGCATGCGGTGTTGAAGGAGTGCTTTACAATCGTCCACCGAATATTCCATACTGGGAAAAATGGTCAATGCTGATATTGCCAGCTGATCGATGCTTTGTCGGCCGATCTGCTTGCTCGCTTCTTTGGATGTTGGCGTGGCCTGGAATCTAGAGGAGGGAAAAGTTGTTTACGTTACGGGCCAGGGCTTGTTTGATTCGATCAATGACTGGACGTGGGCAGTCGTTCGTGCTGTTAATTGACTGAATGACTGATTTGGAATCTGAGGAAATTACTACGTTTCTCTTTTTACGCATCTTTAGAATGAAGATAGCGGCTAGAATAGACGGTGCTTCAGCGGTGTAAATATAAAAGTTATCCGGTAGACGCTTGGAAAGCCTAAGGCCTGGTCCAGTGATGTCGATGCTTACTTTAACCCCGTGTTTTGATCCATCCGTAAATACCAGTGTTTTGTGATTGTTTACAGCGGCAATTTTGTTGAAGGCGCCACAGAATTTCCTCTAATGTGATATCCGATTTATGTTCCGAGAACAAGTAAGTCAGCAAGTCAACCTTTGGTTGACTGTGGGTCCCGAATGGCCTAGTGGGCGGTCGAGCTGCCGTGATTGGCATTGTGAGGTAAAGATCTGTATGTCGTACTGCTTCTCGTGCACGTGTACGCATGGTGGAAGCTGTTGTGTGTTGACAGTCAGCATCAAGATGTTGTGTGTATAGGTCTTGCCTCCTGCCTGATGTGGTCTACTGTTGCTGTGGCGTCGAGGAAGGCTGTTCCGTCGAGCAGTGATGCTGTGCTGGCGAGTGAGATCTTAACCAGCTCTGGGGAGAAAACGTAGCCCAGCTGATGTTGAGTGTGCGGTACAGTGTAAACGAACAGCGCCGATTGTTGAATGTGTTGTGGCGAGTAGCGTGCGTGTATCGGCGCTGTTCTGTGTGCGTACGACGATGTGGAAGGTGTGCTGAGTGATGGTGTGTTCAGATCTGAAATGTGGTGTGTTCAGGATGTGGCGTAGCGTTCTTACGAGAGTGAAGGAAGACTCGTGTGATGTGTTGCGGTTCGGTGTAGGTGCCGACTACTAGGCAGGCGCCGTGTGCCGAGTGGGCGTCAGACGCCGGTTGCGGTTCGGTGTAGGTGCCGACTACTAGGCAGGCGCCGTGTGCCGAGTGGGCGTCAGGCCGGTTGCGGTTCGGTGTAGGTGCCGACTACTAGGCAGGCGCCGTGTGCCGAGTGGGCGTTAGACGCCGGTTGCGGTTCGGTGTAGGTGCCGACTACTAGGCAGGCGCCGTGTGCCGAGTGGGCGTTAGACGCCGGTTGCGGTTCGGTGTAGGTCCCGACTACTAGGCAGGCGCCGTGTGCCGAGTGGGCGTTAGATGCCGGTTGCGGTTCGGTGTAGGTGCCGACTACTAGGCAGGCGCCGTGTGCCGAGTGGGCGTTAGACGCCGGCGCGGCGTCATAGTGTTAGAGTGTGGCCCGCCCCATCGGCAAGGTGACCCTCCTTACTGACAAATACCCAGATTCGTTGCAGCCAGGGCCGATCTTTGGCCGATTGGTCCCTGCCCCGGCCGCAGTGGTACATAGTGAGCTCATCACCGTTAGCTTTCCTGCGCAGGTCAAGGTTAGCTTGGAGACAAAGAAAAGTTGGGGATTTGGTGTGGATGGATTTCCTTCTCGAGTCGCAGGTGTGCTCGTCAAGAATGCCTGAACATCTTGTTCCTTGCTATCTTCTTGCTTGTTGTCTTCTTGCTTCTTGTTCTTCTTTCTTCTTGTTTTCTTGCGTCTTGCTCTTCTGTTCTGCGTGCTTCTTGTGCTTCTGGTGCCTGCTGGAGTAGCTCTTGATCGTCGGATCGCGCAATCGCTTGTCTGGGACCCTCCACACGGAAGGACATATTGTCTAGGACCCTCCACACGGAAGGATATCTTGTCTAGGACCCTCCACACGGAAGGACGTCTTCGCAATCAACGCCATTTTCTGTATTTCGATGCAGAGCTAAAGATATAACACGCCGCAATGCTACAGCTTTCAGGTCGCCAACACTGACCCAAACGGAGCTGACATCACAGACGGCTCGTGTGCCTTCTGCGCTGCATTGGCGTGGTGTAGCCTGATGATGTGGTATGCACATTACACATCAATTTTGCAGACCGTCAAATTGGTCAGGTGGCCACCTGGCAGGAGCTAAACGATGGACCTGTGTTCGGCACCGGCCACACTGGCTGATGTGTCCATGCTAATCGCACTCTCCTGCCTGAAGCAATGAGGCCATGAACATATACATGGAAGTGTCATTTGGATTGTGTTCCGCAGCCATGGTGTATACTTATTTCTGACTCGAATAAATCAGCCAACGACGACATGATTACAACCACACAGGATGTGATGATTCGGTACCAGCAGCTCGGTCGGAAATTGTAACGAGGTAATTTCCATGTGACATGTTGCATACACATGCATGCGCATGTGCCGTGTTGTATATATTTGTATTTTATATTGTGTATTGTATTTCATAGATGCACACATGTTCCCATGTATTTTATAGATTCGACTAGTATGCGAGCCGCTCAAGTTAGATCGAAGTTACTCGCATCGCGGCATGACGCTTAGTTCCAGCAATCAACTTGCTAAAGCATCACACCGAGGTATGCAATGCATTCAGTTGCATCAAACTGTAATCCTCGTTGCCAACCTGCTCGCTCACGACGCAGGTCACCGCCCGCGGACGGTCCCCCGCCGCGGAAACTTGTTCGGTACTGGACGCGCTGCCGCCTCCCGGAGGCGGACGTTTGCCGGCCGGCCTGTTGTTCATTCTCATGCAGATACGGCGCCGGGAAGCCGCCGCTTTGCTGCGCTGCGAGCGCGCACGGAACGATCGGAGTTGGCGGCATTTTACGCCGGCACTTGGGAGCCGGGCAGACGGTGCGGGGACCGGCAGGCGGTGGTCGATCGACGCGACCGGGCACCTGCCGAGAGCCGGTGCAAAAACGGCCGCCGGGGTCGCAGCGCGGCGCAAGTGCTGGACACAGCTTTGGATAGCGTCCAGGCGGCCAAAAGGGAAGTGGAAACTGAGGCCACCATTCATCTACCTTGATCCGTTGCTTGAGGCAATAGCGCTGTGCGAGTCGATCCACAGGACTACAATTAGCTCACCACTCGCTTGATGACTTATCTCCGCGGTGCACGATCTGCGTTTGTTTTTGTGCAACTAAAAATGTTTCAAGGAGTCCATTCCTGGTATGGATGCCAACTGAAATGCATGAATGCACTTCTACCATTGGCACTGATCAGCTGATTAAATATCTATTGAAACTTAATTAGCCCAGTTGCATATTTTGCAAGCGTACTACGAATGGTGATGAACTGGAAAAATGGGAGACACCGAGCGAAAGCTTCCACACGCAGTTGGAGCGGCGACACATGTCAGTAGGACATGAATTGCTCGCCGCATTGGCCGAGTCAATGTACTTGGTTTGTGAAGAGCGCGGTATTGGAGTAGAAGTTTCCTGAAAACAATCGCTCGTTGTTGGTGATGTTCATGCTGAGTTACCGGTTTTGTGGATAAGTAATTTCAGTATCTAAACCACAAACCAACCACAGGCACTGCTCGGACCTTAAAGCTGTAGAACACAGTACCATGAAGAAGGTCGCAGCCTATTGGTAGCCAATCATTAACATATTGCACATTTGTCCAGAAATCATGGCACGTTTCAATAACATAATCAGGTTCCTTGCAATATGTCGCACAAGTACGAGACTGCTTAGTTTGCTTGAAGGAGGCTTCTCTTGAACTTGACCTTATCCATGTTTTTTGGAGGGGGATTCTCGGCCCTCGGTCGGGAACCTTTGTCCACCTGCTCCGCTGAACTTATTAACGCAGCAAAGACTCTTGAAATGGTTACTGGTTACGCCAAGAACTATTACAAATCGGCATCATCAACTTCTCACCACACACTTCCAATGGAAGCGGGCCGAAGTTTGCTGCAGACTTTCGCGTCGCACTCGCCTAGTCTGCCATCTGGTGGCAGAAACTCCGCGTTATCTCCCATTGGAAATTACGTATATTATTATTAGCAGTAACTAGTCACGCTAATTTGCGATACTACTACTGACAATACCAATACAGATCCTTTCCAATTTCACTAGTTTATCACCATTCGCGGTGCGTTATCTCAGGATACCTACAACTGGGTTGATACAGCCATCAGTGTATATTGGTTTGTCAGCAAAATCAGCCCAGTCAGTTAATTCACCAGTTATCCCGAAATAACGCGGACGGCGTCCAGCGTCGTTCGCATGGTGCGGGCCCGGAGACTGGGCGGAGACAGGACGGGCGGGCGGCTCAAGAGAGTGTGTTTGTGTGGGGGGGGTAAGCCGGTGAGCGCGCAGTCGTGGCGCGGGCGGCCTCCGACGGACGGCGACAGTTCTGGCGCGAGCGTGGCGGGCGGCGCGCGGGCGGCCTCCGACGGACGGCGACAGTTCCGGCGCGAGCGTGGCGGGCGGCGCGCGGGCGGCCTCCGACGGACGGCGACAGTTCTGGGGAGAGCGTGGCGGGCGGCGCACGGGCGGCCTCCGACGGACGGCGACAGTTCTGGCGCGAGCGTGGCGGGCGGCGCACCGGGTGGTGACGACCGTCGGCCGTCGGTGGCGGCGCGACGTTGCCGAGGAACAGGTACGGCCGGTTATGTCGATGGCCGCGAGATTGGCACACGGGGAGGTAGGTTCGGCGCAGGTGCACGCGCCCACGGTGTTGCCCAAGGCCCGACACCGACTCGCATGTGCCGACACCGGCTCTGGTCATCCCGGTTTGCCCTCTAAATAGTCCGGTGGGAGTATGCTGAAGGTGAGTTTGTAGATTGTGCTTACTTCTTGAAGGGAAATGTTTGGTTTTAGCTCCTGAAGCAACTCGGCTGTTTGTGACTCGTTCAGACGACACCTGTTTCGCTTATCGTACCGGGTGTATGCACCGTGATTCATTTTGCAATAGTGGTTTGCGCATGAAACTTCTGCGTAGTCTTCTGCCACCTGCTCATAGATAAGTTCAGACATACTTGCATATACATGAATATATGCATATATCATGCTTGGAAGCACGGGCGTTGATCTCTGAAAATTATGCGGGGGGGGGGGGGGGGGCAATACATGAAGGCAATGGGTGGGCCCAAATGGATTGGTGGCACACTCCATACGGTCCCATATTAAATTTAAATGTATTGTGGAAGGGGCAAAGTCAACTTTGCAAATGAACCTGCGCCTTAAAAAATATATGAAACAACACCTCTGACTGAATCCCTGACACAACAGCCCTGACTGAATATCCCGGGTGGGTCGGGTGGTTAGGGTCCTGGACCCCATGGTTTGGTACCCTGCTAATTTTAGCTTTAGTTTGTCAATTTCCCTATTCAACCTGATAATGTGTCCTGAAAATAAGGACTAGGCCCCCTCGTTTGGTGACAGATCTTCAGCCTTGGCATATAAAATACTCATATATGAACAGATCTGCGCGTGTTTCTGTTTATGTATTTATGCGCCTTTTAATCTCGCACTCGAAAACTAATCTAGCGGTTTGCGTTGGCACGTGCATCCAAGAACCTTCACCAGTGCTATTCACTTTGATGCTACTTCATTAGTATCTATTGCAAAGGAAAAGCTAGACCATCATATATCTGCATGAATTGCATGAATGCGGGGACGAGTGGTCTAGGGGTAAGATGCTCGTCTCACAATCGAAAGATTGTGGGTTCGAGTCTCACCTGTCGCTACTCTTCGCCCGCGACCAATCGGCGCGAGAGATTGGCGACGCTATATGACTCAACGGTCGACGTGTCGGAAAAATCAATAACCAATAATTGCATGAATGCAGTATGCATCTCGCTGAACTATACATTTCAAGAATATTTACAGTGTCATTCAGAATATGGTTAGGGGCATTCTGCTAGCCTTTACGATTCTATGACGTCATGACAATTAAGGTATATAAATAAGTAAATATGACCCGAAGTAGCAGTAAAAACTGATGAAATAATAATGATGATATGTATTGACCCATAATGGAACTAATTCGACGGCAATTCCCATAGCAATTATGTGAGAGCTGCCATACCTCTCAGCAGATGCTTGCTACAAAATATATCCATAATCCTTACCGTTCGTGTATTTCGAAAATCATGCATTAAGGTAATGAATGTCATTATTTGGATGAAATCCATCCAAATAATGAGTTCGCAGAGCTGTAGGAGGCCTGGCAGCAAGGTCACGATAGACGAACGTATGTGACAGCGTTTTCATGACATTAGCTGCATCAGACACGTGCTGAGCCGCTGACCCGTTGAACATCGCATCTCCAGCAGACATTTATGTCGAACGACGACCAACCCTGGCTGCGCATAGGAAACAATTGCCAAGCGTTCGGAGAGGACTGGGAATTATGGTGATGGAAGGTCTCAACAGAGCAGTTCATCACCGGTAGCGTGCGACAGGCTTCTGTCACCTACTCGCACATCCTGCTTACCAATATCAATGGCTGTATTCGCTGGCGGAACTGACCGTGGTCACAGGCGTGAGCCACACCAGCGCAAGCACCCCGCCTGCACTGCTCGACGTGCATTGACTGCCGCGCGAGAAATCTGTGCCGGGCAGGCACCGCCCGCCTTCGCCACCCTGCACTCGCCCGCTTCTAAGTCGCCGAGCGTTGGTGCGCGTTCGTTCGGCTCGTACATCACCGACTTCGGCCGTCGTACATCTAATGGCGTCTTTAATCTTGTTCAGTGTGCCGCCAGCAGACCGACGCTGACCGAACCGGATCGCTATCAATTAGCCGGGTCCGGCGCGGCGTTCATTTTCCGATGATGGCCTGGCATTGGGTTGTCATGGTAACTGAAACATGGCCGGCGCAGTGCGCAACAAACACCCACCGGACCCTGGCCGGCCGTGTTTATTTTGCAAATCCGAGCGTGATAGCGGCTGCGGCGGCGCGTCGGGTCGTCGGGGCAATCGACGACACATGGATGGTCGTCAAACACCGTCGCCGCGGGGCGGGACAGCTGTTCACCGCGCCCCAAGTACAGCGCACAGGGTGTGGCATAAGGCCGTTAAGGTGTGAACAGTGCACCCCTCAAAGTGGGTGATGTTGCCCGGTTAACTGTTACTACATGTCCATCCATCGAGTCATTGGACGTCGAATGTGTTGCAGTGCACCTGTTCAAGTCCATTTGTCTGTTTTATCGCTTTATGATTGTTATTCGAAGATTACGTTACAATTACGTTCGAACGCGAAAACACTATGTTGCTTCGTGCACCTACGTGTGACCTTGACATTGCATTTAAATTTTGATAATACCATGCTGTTTACCAGGAACTCAACCAGCGATGGGCGCCACGTTTCGGCGGGAAATATCCTTGATTAATGGACAAGAGTCGAATAATGACAGAGTAGACCTGTCAGTCGACGGCTCCCGATTTCGACCTGTTTAACCCGACCTGAAGGGTTAACGGTGATGGATAAACAGCATGTTTTACATCACTGAACAGATGAACGATGGCGCTACGTGCCAGTGAATACTGCGTTCCTCTACGCTGTATATAACAAACGGTGGAGCGGGGGAGGGGTGGGGGGGGGGTGATTCGTTCCCTCCCCGACAGAAGTATGCTCTGCGGGAGACAGCTCGAGGGTTAGCATATATACATCTGCGATTTTAAGATACCAAACATTACAGTAACCGAATACCACTACAACATATATAACACATTGCAAGGACGTATTTGTCGTGATCATTTTGATGGCTAAATCTGCCGTACAGGCTCTAAGAGAAGCGAATTTTCCACACGTGTGCTATTTCTCGGTACCGTGCGGAGAAACACATAGAACAAACGACTCACATGGTCAACATTATCTGGCGAGACTGCGCCGCGTTCACAACAGACTGCGACGTCTTTATAACAGACTGCACCGTGCCCACAACAGACTTGGACGTCTTCACTTCGGATAAACGTCGCCTGCCAATCTCACCACACTGTCTTGTTGCAGGCAAGCGGCAGAGACGAAAATTGGACGGGCGAGGCGCCCGCTTCGGCCGGCGGCCGGTGGCTCTCTGGTCAGACGAGCAGCGTGTGCTCCAATCGCTTCTGACGTGCAGCCTAACTTTGTGACGTCGAGTGCTCGACGCTGCTGGCCGTGCCGAGTGCTCGCCGTGCCGACCGCGGCGGCGGAGATCCGGCGCGGGACGATTGTGGCGCGCGACAGTCGCGGCGCAGACACCGCCACTCGGCGCGCAGAGCGCGGCAGCAGCGGTCGCGGTCGAGCCGCGAACCGGCGACCTGCGCGGCGGAGCACGGTCGCCGCCGTGCTGTGGAGTGCGGCGGGCCGGCGGTCCGGGCGGACGGCGTCGCCGGTGTGCACGTGACCGCGTCGGTGTCGGTGTCGGTGTCGGTGTCGGTGTCGGTGTCGACGACGCGCGGTGTGCGTCGCCGCGCGGCCGGCGAGCGTCGGCTCTGCCGCGAGACACGAGCCCGCGACGCACGAGCGGACGCCATGGCAACTGCGGACGGCCGTGGCGGCAGCCGGCGCGGCGGCCGGAGTGGCAGCCGGCCAAGCGGCGCGTCACTGCTGGCGCTGACCGGTCTCCTTGTCGCCGGCGTGGACACGACCCAGCCCGGCCAGGACGACTACACCGGTGAGTGTGCGCCGCTGTCCGGTCTGCGCCACATACCACTCGGTGTAGCGCGACGGCGCGCCGACGGAACGCGACGCGCGCTCACTGACCTAGCCGGAGTACTCTCCAGCAAAACGCTAACGACGCGCGCTCACTGACCGAGCCGGAGTACTCTCCAGCCAAACGCGACGCGCGCTCACTGACCGAGCCGGAGTACTCTCCAGCCAAACGCGACGCGCGCTCACTGACCGAGCCGGCGTACTCCCCAGCAAAACGCTAACCTATAATCGTGCAGAGGCAAAAGGGAGATATGTCGCATTTGAATGCCACGAAATGTTTATAATTATGTGCACTTCACCAGAAATAATTTCAGATCTTGGACGTGGAGGCACAAAGCAATACATTTCACTTTGTGGCCCCAGGAGTTCCTTTTTGTTACTAGCTTGCTACCTAGCTGAGGTGCTCCTGTGGCTACTTCTACTAATAACTAGTGGTGGCCTATCTGCAAACACTAAGCTGGCTGTCCTAACTTTTGAATAGCTGGCGATAGGAAAGCCCAATATCAATCGAGCCTATAATAGTGCGTGTAGCCAAATAGGATAGGCTGCTGCATACGAAACATGGGTCGACATTAGGGGGAAAAATACACGTGGAAGTTGGTATCCACACAAATACTTCACCCTTTCTTTCGTCGCATGGTGGTTTTCTTGAAAGAAGAAACGTTCCATATCCAGCTTCTTGAATTTTGACAAACTGATTTGCCGTATGCGCCATCAAGCTGACATCTTGAAGTGTTCACAGTTCCCGTTTGGAGGGGGTGGGGGTGGGAGGTGATGGCAGGTTGCCACGGTTCAGGCCGTTTGAGGGCGAGCAAGGTCACCCTGGCTCCCTCATATCCGCTAGTGGGCTTAGCTACAGATGTTGAGTGCGCACATCAGGCAAGACACTCGATCAATATAAATGTATCACCGGGGTGATATTGCTGTCAGCGTTAGTCTACGGCATACTGTCACACATACGCCACATCTTCTTCGGGTAATTCCTGTCACCGCCCATGATGGAGGCGTTGGTTCAGTGTGCTGGCACAAAGCGAGCCGCCATGTTCCCTTTCAGGGCCACGACATTTATGTGATCTCTGGAAGCAAGTTTACAATCCAATCTCCCGTTCGAAATTGTTATCCCCGTGTCCATTTCACCTGCGTCTGAACCGGCCCCGGTCCGACCACTTACCGCCCAGCTTCACTCAACGCTTTATGGTTCGGTAAAATGTGTGTGCTTGGTGACAGACCAAGTGTGCGTATAGAATGTCGTTCAAACTTGGCTAAAATAGAACTTGTCAGTCACATTGGAAGGACCCGCTGCAGCTTGTGAAATGTGCCAGCAGACAATAAGTTTTTTAATACTCGATGTTCTGCACGTCAGGCCATATCAGGTTAATCTGGCGAAAATTTAACATTAATCGTTTTCGAACTTCAACTAACCATACATGGTCTTAGGTTTATCTTGCAGAGTGCATGCAATTTGTTAGACCACATCGAAGTGATGCATGTCCTCTGCACTAAGGTATATTACCGAAAATATATTATCGAATATTGCCACCTATTTTGGCTTGATCCATCTTATGACGTAACTTTGTATGTCATGGAACAAAATACTTCGCTATAGAGCGATTTACATGGTCATTATAAGTTGGAAGTGCCAGCGACAGTGATCTTTACACCACGATAGTGGTCCGAGTCAAATTTAAGGAAATCAAGTCCGGATGGTGGAGAAAATCATTCACTCCCTCACTTTTATGCACAAATATATCGTCCTCATGTAGGATAATCACGATCGTAGTTCTTGGGTTTATTATCTATGTCGTGTTCCGTTGTCTACATTTGCTAAATTCCTCATCCTTTGTGTTATTATTGCTATGCATGGGATCTAGGTCAGCCAAGTCGATTACATTGGTGTACAATCAAAGTCAGCGGAAATATTTATATCATTACCTATGCCAAGCTCTGGCGAAAACAAAAATGTATCGGCACTGTGAAATAGTTTAACCCAAGCTGTGACCAGCTCTACCTCCCATAATCCAGTCAGGAAGTTCACGTGGTACGAATCCTCGTGATATGTGGCAACTTGATGCGTCTTCGGCACGGATTTGCACTTGATGCAAATGCTATTGTAATTTTGAAGTATTCTTGGATTTTGGCGAGTTCGACTGTCTAATATACCAGTCCGTCTGGGACTGGTTCAGTAGCAAGATGAGAGTGATCCACGGACAGTCTGAGATTGATTAATTGCTTCACTGGCCGCCTGTGATAGATCCATTATCCTGACATCATTAACTTAATTAGTGAAAACCTGAGTGCCGTCTCATCCTCCCACCTGGGTTTCCGGGAAATTCCTCGAAGCTATTGCCGCGGAAACTGGGCTGAGAGCTGAGACGTTCACTTTCTTTCGAATGAATACTGAATCTACCTTACAACAGATTCACGAGGTCATAGTTTCATGACGTCATAAACACGAAGTCGGTCGGTGATGATCCACGACCCGTGTGTAATGTAGACGTGCTACATTTGTATGATGACATGTCCATTACATATGTGATGTAGACGTGCTG
The DNA here is from genome assembly GCA_034440615.1 of Ashinkailepas kermadecensis. Classification (NCBI taxonomy): domain Eukaryota; kingdom Metazoa; phylum Arthropoda; class Thecostraca; family Neolepadidae; genus Ashinkailepas; species Ashinkailepas kermadecensis. The sequence continues at coordinate 48,510 of JAOTOM010003359.1, read as the reverse complement.
CAGGAGCCAGGTAGCATGCCCATTCTTATAGGTTGGTGATTATTGGTTTTACGACACGTCGACCGTTGAGTCATGTAGCGTCGCCAATCTCTCACGCCGATTGGTCGCGGGCGAAGAGTAGCAACAGGTGAGAATCGAACCCATAATCTTTCGATTGTGAGACGGGCAACTTACCCCTAGACTGCTCGTCCCCTCCATTCATATAGGTTGTCCTTGTCAAATGTCCAATGTCGTATATTTGTCCCAGTATATATCACACATGTCGTGAGGAAAATTGGTCTCACTCACGAACTCAGCGTGCTAGATCTAATGTACCAGTCACAATTCCTCGGACAAAGCCAGGGCTTGTGTCGGTCAGAGTGGCTGTGATGCGCTGCCGGACGCTCCATGCAGCACGTGAACGCCATGCATGACAGGATGACAGTCTATGCAGACTGGACTCGAGAAGCGTTGTTTGGTAAGGATTTTAAGACGAAACAAAACTTCCCTTTAGTTTTAGCCTGGTGTCGTCCAATAACTACATACATCAGCATTGGCTGACTTCACCGGAGGACGTTCAGTGTCTGGTGCCCATTGAGAGGTTTGGAAGTTGATGTTCGCACATTTCAGAAGGCTCAGCTTAAAGCTTATTTATTCACTGGCGTGATGCAAATTATTTAGTATGAACTAAATATCCGCTGAACTTTCGCCTGCAGTCGATATGCACGTCAGCTATCGATTGCAGGGTGGACGTTTTGCTATTGGGGTTCCGCAAATTCTGACCAATTAGTTGTGAGCGGGAGCAAACATACCACTCCGTGCACACCGGACAAGCCCCAGTGCTGGTCTGGGTAACCAGATGAACCATGCATGCCTGAGGTGTCACATCTGGATCCCGCTGAGGGTCGCCAATTCACGTGCAGGCATTCCAGTCCATCACGGAGTTTGCGGCTCTGTTTTGGCGCCTGCACCAACGGCATTGGCGAAGCACGGCCGCAGCTGCCTAATGCTGTGCGGATGAGCACCGCTCCCTGGTCGCCTTGTATTGAAAGGTTGCCGGGGGTAGCTGCACGGGTCTGGAATGGGATCGGAGTTTAGGGGCGCATCGACTGCGTCGGTCATGCAGCTCTGCATGACCGACGTTCGGGATCGTTCGGCGAGGAAATCACCACCCAGGTGATAATGAGCTGTCGTTATCTGCACTACCCAGGTGATAATGAGCTGTCGTTATCTGCACCCAGGTGATAATGAGCTGTCGTTATCTGCACGACTGTCAGACGTTTGCCGCGTGTGCCCGTCGTGTGCATCACCGAGGTGTGATCACACGACCTGAGGTGTGATCACAGTCGCTGCTGTTGTGCATCACCGAGGAGCTGAACGCCTGAGTGGTGGGCGGCCGACATCACAGTCGCCGCTGTTGTGCATCACCGAGGAGCTGAACGCCTAAGTGGTGGGCGGCCGACATCACAGTCGCCGCTGTTGTGCATCACCGAGGAGCTGAACGCCTGAGTGGTGGGCGGCCGACATCACAGTCGCTGCTGTTGTGCATCACCGAGGAGCTGAACGCCTGAGTGGTGGGCGGCCGACATCACAGTCGCTGCTGTTGTGCATCACCGAGGAGCTGAACGCCTGAGTGGTGGGCGGCCGACATCACAGTCGCCGCTGTTGTGCATCACCGAGGAGCTGAACGCCTGAGTGGTGGGCGGCCGACATCACAGTCGCCGCTGTTGTGCATCACCGAGGAGCTGAACGCCTGAGTGGTGAGCGGCCGACATCACAGTCGCCGCTGTTGTGCATCACCGAGGAGCTGAACGCCTGAGTGGTGGGCGGCCGACATCACAGTCGCCGCTGTTGTGCATCACCGAGGAGCTGAACGCCTGAGTGGTGGGCGGCCGACATCACAGTCGCCGCTGTTGTACATCACCGAGGAGCTGAACGCCTGAGTGGTGGGCGGCCGACATCACAGTCGCCGCTGTTGTGCATCACCGAGGAGCTGAACGCCTGAGTGGTGGGCGGCCGACATCACAGTCGCCGCTGTTGTGCATCACCGAGGAGCTGAACGCCTGAGTGGTGGGCGGCCGACATCACAGTCGCCGCTGTTGTACATCACCGAGGAGCTGAACGCCTGGGTGGTGGGCGGCCGCCATCAGGCAGGCCTCTCCACGCCCTCTCACTCCTTCACGCCGCGCAACACGCACTCTGAGCGGCTTCGAAACCAGCATCTTTAGAAGGTGAAGTTCCCGACGAATATGACTCGTCCCACGATGTTCCACCATGTTGCACAATGCTGTACGTGCAGGGTGCTGGCTGACGAACGTGACTCGTCCCACGATGTTCCACCATATTTCGCGCTGCCGTATGTGTAGGGCGCTGGATTGAATTATCGTTGGACCAGTTCCTCGATGAGTTTCCTCGAAACATTTCGTGACAAGGCATGCTGTGTGGCCTCCTCGCCGCCACCGGATTTGATACAACCGACATCAAATTCATTCCGGTCGGTAGTCGATTGGTCAGTGCCTGGGGACTGGGTTTTATTTATTCTGCTGACACTTTGTGGTGTGTTCGCCAAATGGCCGGGTCTGGTCTCAGCTGTCGGAAGCTGAATCGGTCGCGAAATCGGATTACTTTGTCTCCGAAGCTTTTCAGTGGATGTAAATGCAATAAACTGCCAAAAAACAAACAAATAGTACATGAGAAGTGCATCGGCCTACGTCAATCTAGTTGGAACATAAACTAAAATCAAGCCATTTTAATTAACTGAAGATTATCCACCGAAAAGTGAAAAGTGAGGTGGCGGCAAATAGATGCACCTTGGCCCTGACGGGGACATCCGCCCAATCATGGTCTCCAACACGGTAAAAGTGACACAACTAATGAAACAGCATTGGAAAGGCCGAGGCTGCACGCCACAGACACATTTGGCCCCGGGTAACGCTGAACTCAACGTAGTCCATCCAAATCCCATTTGGCCCAGGGTAACACTAAAATCATCGTAGTCCATCCAAATCCCATTGGGCCCAGGATAACACTGAACTCAACGTAGTCCATCCAAATCACATTTGGCCCAGGGTAACACTGAAATCATCGTAGTCCATCCAAATCCCATTGGGCTTCCACTCTTTCCCCTGACAAACATTAGCGATATCTTCCTTAAGCGATACCTCAGTTTTGTGGACCCTACAAGCTTTTAGTGACAGTTGCGAGGTAGTGTAGGACTCAGAGTTTGACAGAAGGGGCAGAGGGCCGCGTCATTAACCCGATGTGATCACATGTTATGTCAAGCGCCTTGTTGACTCGGGAACCATCCTACGCTAATTGCGTGCGCTCATTAAGAATTAAGCCACTGTGCTTCCATTGGAACGCCAAAATGTTCGTTCGTCGACAGTTGGTTTTCAACTATGCTGGTTTCACTTTCTTGGGTAGCATCGGCTGAGCCCAGCTAACCAGGTTGGAGCGTGTCCAGGCAACAGGTCCTGATCAGGTGGGCTGATGTTGTCTCGTATCATTCGTGTCGATGCATACATTGAATTGGCAGAAGTGCTAAGAAAGCGGTGGAAAGTTATACAAGCCTACTGCACCAGAAGCCAATGATCTTGAGATTTCGGAGCATTTCTGAATGTACCAGGCGTTGATAGTGTGCGGCACCAATGATTCAGCAGGCTTCAGAAAGCACATTGGGATGCACAAAACATGAGCAGTTGAACGATTTAGAAATATGCTTCGTTGGCCTAACTTAGCTCAGTGACTTAACAGGACCTAAGGATGCTGGATGTTAATGTAAAGGGGTATGTTGCAAAAGATGTCAAGTCAATTTAGAAATCCACAGGGTTGAAGCACTCCGTGCTATTTTGCTCATCGACAATTCCGAAGAGGAAATTTGAGGGAGCAGATGATCACCCACACGTCTCCACCGCGCTGGTTGTTGCCGACCGCTTGCCTGACGCCCGTATTACACACGTCACTGTTATGAGGGCACTACATACATACCGTTTGAACCGTTTGAATGTATTACACACTACACGATACCGTTTGAATGGGAATATACGGATGGTGTGCGGGGTTCAGCTAGGTCGATGGGTTGTTAGTCATAAATCCCTCAGCTGATGATGAGCCGACGGCTCACTGCAGACGAGGGCCTGATAACCTGATTAGTTATCTTAAGAATACCTCACTCAACCTCAATTCGGCGCGCAGGTTTCACTCGCACTGTCCACTGGAACCAGGCTGGCACATGGGCATTGGGCATTGGGCATGGGTATGGGTATGGGTATGGGTATGAGTATGAGTATGAGTATGAGTTTGGGTATGGGTATGGCTATGTGTATGGATATGGATATGGGTATGGGTATGGGTATGGGTATGGGTATGTATGTGAGTATTGGTATGTGTATGGGTATGGGTATGGGTATGGGTATGGGTATGGGTATGGGCCAGGGTATGGGTCAGGGTATGGGTCAGGGTATGGGTCAGGGTATGGGTCAGGGTATAGGTATGGTATTGGTATGTGGGAGTATGGGTATGGGTATGGGTATGGGTATGGGTATGGCTATGGCTATGGGTATGGCTATGGGTATGGGTATGGGTATATGTATGGGTATGGGTATGTGTATGGGTATGGGTATGGGTATGTGTATGGGTATGGGCATGTGTATGGGTATGGGCATGTGTATGGGTATGGGCATGGGTATTGGTATGGGCATGTGTATGGGTATGGGCATGTGTATAGGTATGGGTATGGGCATGTGTATGGGTATGGGCATGTGTATGGGTATTCTATTTTAGTAACATGGTGTGCTGAAATAAAGAATCGCAGAATAGCACACCAAAACTGTCTAGATAAGAGGCAATTACATATTAATCTAGTGGGCAAGATTGTAATCTCCGAACGCGCCGCCTTCACCAAAGGCTCGACCACGGTGGTGGGAGAGGTGAGACTGTTGATCTGGGCCATCCAAAATTGTCTGGGACACTGGCGAATCCGATGGGATGCGATGTGTACGGAACCTGCAAAAACTGAAAATAAACACCAGCCCTGCGCTGAACTCCCGCAGCCTCCCCGCCCCCTCTACTCCGCTGGACATCTTTTTCTGGGAAGACCTCTTTCCGAAAGTATAGTTGCAGCCCAACTACCCGCTCAACAATGAACAGAGAAAAAGCTACAAGCTTCGTCCATTCCGGGCCCACTTAATACAATCCTGGGTGCGCCCCTGTCTTTCACCACTCAACAACCTGCTGACCCCGTATGTGCCACGGCAAAGAAACCAAACAGCCAAGAGCCAGGACAAGAGCCGAGCATTGGTCGGTACTAGTCGTGACACTGCAGTCGCGTGACGTCACAGTCACGTGACGTGACGTGACGTAACGGTGACGTCACGTTTCGCTGGCTCGACGTATGCCATTAGCTAATCATTGACCGTGGAAAAAATCATGGGTTGGCATACGGCAAGAACAATGAATTGTCGGTGACTGACCTGGCTGTTCAGATGGTGGCCGTTTTGTGGGTGACCTGCTATGGCGACGTAATTTGTGCGGAACGACATCGTCACTTACCTGGTAAACTGCATGCACAATAACTTCTTTGTGGAGTGCATGAATGATCATGATTATGAATCCACGGTATATCTGCCTGCGGTATACCTCAAAATCGCTGCAAATACCGTTTCACCATACTTGATGAGCCTGTTGACTGGATGCGCTATTGTGCTAGTAAAAACGAAAATAGCCGCAAGTACTGAAGCAATATAAGCCGCTTCTGCTCTGCTTTTCATTCCTAGTCGACTGAACCTGCAGCCATCCTCAGTTGATCAGAATAACAAATACAACCTTACGCATACTATATTCTAATATTTATATTTTTTGTTTCCATTCATACAATGCATGTTGAATACCAACTGATGCAACCAGGAATTAAAATATCATAATTACGCCGGCCTTCTACAGTACGTATATTTGCAATCGCTGCGTACGCCGAACCATTAATCCCAGCCAGGTGCGCGTATACGACGCACCTGAGACGATTAAGCAGTGGCAGCGCGACGGTCGGGCGTTGAAGATGCGCCTCCCGACCTTCACCGGCACTGGCCAGCACCGAATCAATCATTTCCGGCCACCTCTAGCCGGCGGCTATGCCTCTCGGCCGGTCGATGTGCTGCTGTTTGCGTTAGGGTTGGCTGCGGCTGTCAGTAGTTGCTGGCGGGCGTGCGTGCCGGTCACGCGCGGCACGGGCGGCCTGCCGGCCGTAACAGGCGTCGGGAAGTGCGTGTCGTTTCGTTCGCGTTTCAAATGTGCACCCGGTGTGAAATGTGAACTGAGCGCAGTGACCAGTAGTCGTACGCCGCAAGGAGGCCGACCGTATCGGCAACGATGTGGGATCATTGGGGCATGGTCCATTCTGACGAATGTGCTTGTTAACCCCGCTTAAATGCACGTTTATTACAGGGAATTGCATACAGCAATGGGGTGCTGGAATTTACCTTTATATAAACATGACTGTGGTGCTTTGCTACAGTATTGCTAAATTTGCATGGCACACAACTTCGGAAAGGAAGTGCATATAATATCATGTGACGTCATGACATGTCACACCATACCAACACATACACTCACACCAACACATACCAACACATACCAACACATACCAACACATACCAACACATACACTCACAGCTGTTACGATGTGTCGACGTGGTTAACTACATAAATATTGCATTTGCATCTGACCTGTCCCAGATATTTATTCGTACTAAGCATATGACTAGAAGTCGCTTCGTTATGAGCACTTCGCCATCGACGAAACAGGCGCTATTTATTCGTAAATGGGCACTTACTGGTGGAAGCGTGGGTAAATCCAAAATAAGAACAACAGTGTGCTTATGTGTTTCCTGTCTCGAAATATACCCACTAGGCCAACAATAAACGCCACCTTGGTTTTCCCCTGAGCTTGTGCGGAGATACGCCGCCCCGCACTGGAGGGGCTTTATCAAATTGGCGGAGAAGGGATGCGTATATTAGACAGGACATTCCCACTGGTAGAATGTCCCACTGCTGGAATGTAGGGATGTCCCACTGTTGGTATGTCCCACTGTTGGAATGTCCCACTGGTGGAATGTCCCACTGTTGGAATGTCCCATTGTTGGAATGTCACGCTAGTGATGGTGATGGCGGGAAGAAGTGAGCGGGAGCATCTCCATATGGTCCCATCTTAATCCGGAATATATCGCGACCATGTCAGCATTGAGGTGAACTCAAAAGTATAAAACTCACGTGGCATGTGTTTTAATCGTGAACACGAAACGTAAAACGCACCGACACACGCAAACACAAGAGCAAAATAAAAACACATGTCTTTTAACGCTTCTTCGCCTATGCTTTTTCGATACGCTAATTGAACGCACCAAGATGCAAATAGCAGTTCACTACTTTTCACCCTCCCCATGGAATTCACTTCCTGAAGCGAAGCACCATCCACGCACCTTCCATGCACCAGCGACGCCACCAGGCGGCACCAGGCGGCACCAGCTGGCACCAGACCTGCCACCAGTGTCGACGGATCGTGCCAGTGAGTGGCGGCTTTGCCGAGCTTGCGGCTGCAGCGAGCCCCCAGCCGGCACGACCCACACAGCGCCAGCGGAGCTTTACCCGCCGTAAGACGCTTTGGCGCGCTTTGGCGGGCCTCAGCCGGTCACGAACGTCGGCGGGGAGAGAGACTTTTCTCCTGCGACCTCGCTAAGCTCGGCCATCGGGTTATCGCGGCTGCGAGGATGCTTCACAAAGTAGTTGCGGCAGAGCAGGCGGCCAGTTCAAAGGCTGGGCCGTCAGCGCACCACTGTACCCGTCTGACGGCTCCCGACGGGGAAATAGACACGCATCTCTGCATGTGCGTGCGACAGGCGAGCATAATTACCCCTCTCCGACCGAGGCGAGACGGTGGCTGATTAAGACCACCTGTCTCACTATTTGGAGCCTTAGATTCAGACACATTCAGCCACCTACAGCAGACCACATGCTTGAGAGCAGTCGCATGCAGTCACATTCAATAGAGCACGTGCTTGAGGGTAGTCGCATTCAGCTATCTTCAGCAGACCACATCCTTGAGCGCAGGCGCATTCAGCAGAAGCCACGAGTGAGAAGTGAGCACGGGACGAAATTATTCCAATATTGAATTTCCCCTGTTGCCACCGAATGCTGTCCACGCTAAAGCTTCCCCTCCTGTCGTAATGTACAACGTGTCCTCACCACCATCACTTGAAACCAACCTTGAGGTGCTCCTGATCACATTGAGCCTAATTGTATCTCCTAACTATGATAATTTGTTTGACAGATGTCACGCAAGAGCAGCTGCTGGCATGCCTGCTTGCTTGTAGTATTTTCCCTAATATATGAATAGTCTAAAGGCGCCGACAGCATATTTATGCAACATTTCATAAGCGAAATACTGAAGGAACTGCATGACCTCCGCTATTTCGGCACACATCAGTCACGGAAGCTTAAGGCTGCCGTGACAGCATCTTGATGAAGGTGCCATGCGATTGCCATGCGATTAGCGCGTGGCCTCGTGAATGTCCGCATCGACAATGGAGAACTGACGAGAACACAGTACAGTACTGAGCCCGGTCACGGACTGGGCCAAGTACCGGCGACTCAGACCCGAATAAACAGTCACGACAGGCCACGCTGCGGGGCGTTTGACCCAGAGACTTCGTCACGCCCATGAGACAACGTCGGCGAGCCGTCCCTGTGGAGGCCGCGCCGCCGCCAGCGGCAGACGCTACGCCACCGGCAGACGCTACGTCAGCGGCAGACGCTACGTCAGCGGTAAACGCTACGTCAGCGGCAGACGCTACGCCACCGGCAGACGCTACGCCACCGGCAGACGCCACGTCAGCGGCAGACGCTACGTCAGCGACACACTTGTCCGGCATCCCTCCTCACCTGTGCGCCAGGGGTCTGTCGTCGCGCACCGCTCTGCTGGAGATGATGAAATACCAGCCAGATGGCGGGTGACAGGTCACCAGTCAGGTGGCGCGTGACAGATTGCCAGTCAGGTGGCGCGTGACAGCATGATTGTTAACCCCGCTGTGAGCTGCTGTTGCTGATGCCTCCCCTTCCGCCCCTCGCGCCCCCCCCACCCCGCGTCCCCGTGTTCCCCTCTCACAGCTGCTTCATGGCAGCTGCTATAAGACACAGTAAGGGGCAGCAGACCATCTGAACCGGTTGAAGTGGAAATGTCGCTTTTGTGGTGATGATTGTCTCCAACGATCCTCCGATCTATCTGAACAATGGCGCCCGTCGTGCTGAATTGTGTGGCGAAGAACGCAACGATTGGTGTGATAAGTTTCGCCAAGGCGCTTTCCGTTTTTCACCTATCAACCTGCACTTCTCTATGATGAGAGTTGCTCAGCTGCCTGCTTCAGATGCGGGAGGGAGTTACTTGCATGATCAGCGAAGTAACATCCAATTTCCTGGCGTAAGTTCTCGTGTCAGTTGTTTCCGATTCAACCTTCAATGTGAATACACGCCTTTGTTACGTAGCGGAGGAAACTCGACCATGTCAGCCGAATTGTGCCACTTCGCTCCCCGCTCCGGTGAACGTCACTCATTGCTCCGGTCTTTGTCACTCCCCGTTCCGGTTCAGTGCCACCCCATGCTCCTGCTGATGCCACTCCCCGCCCCGGTCTACCTCACTCCCTACTCCGGTCAGTGTCACTCTATGCTTCCCCTACTCCGGTCAGTGTCACTCTATACTTCTGGCATTGTCACTCCATGTTCGGGTCAATGTCACTCCCTGTTCCGGTCAGTGTCACTCTCCGCTCTGGCCAGTGTCACTCCCTGCTCCGATTTTCGTCACTCAGTCTGCCACAGTCCGCCCGTATGACGTAACTGCTAGCCATTCCTTGCCAACTGCTGCCATGCTGACGACCCATTACCCGTCATGCTGACGGTTCAGTAACTGTCATGCTGACCGTCCACTAAATGCCATGCTGACGGTTCAGTAACTGTCATGCTGACCGTCCACTAAATGCCATGCTGACGGTCCAGCAACTGTCATGCTGACGGTCCACTGAATGCCATGCTGACGGCCCATTAACTGTCATGCTGACGGTGCATTTACTGTCACACTGATAGTCCATTAACTGTCATGCTGACGGTTCCTTAGGTGCCATGCTGACTGTCAAGTAACTGTCATACTGACAGTCCATTAACTGTAATGCTGACGGTACAGTAACTGTCATGCTGACGGTCAAGTAACTGTCATGCTGACAGTCCATTCACTGTGATGATGACGGTCCATTAACTGTCATGCTAAAAGTGTATTAACTGTGATGCTGACAGTGCATTAGCTGTCACATTGATGGTCCATTAACTGTCATGCTGACGGACCAATAGCTGTCATGCTGACTGTCCATGAACTGTCATGTTGATGGTCCATTCACTTTCATGCTGACAGTCCATTAACTGTCATGCTGACGGTCCAGTAACTGTCATGCTGACGGTCCAATAACGGTCACACTGATTGTCCATTAACTGCCATGCTGACCGTCCAGTAACTGTCATGCTGATGGTCCAGTAACTGTCATGCTGATGGTCCAGTAACTGGCATGCTGACGGTCCATGAACTGTCATGCTGACGGTCCATTAACTGGTACTCTGCCGGCGGTAGTGTCGTGATGTGTTCCGTCCGTGTTGGGCCCCTGACCCGGCCCAGAGCCCGGCCGGCGGGAATGTGGCCGTGTCGCACGGAGCTCGTAAATGTCCGAGCAGGCCGATGGCAGCGTCAACACGCCACGTCACGTGACTCGGCTGCGTCACAGCGCGGTCTGATAACGGACCTGCGGCCGCGTCTGCAGTCGGCCTGTTCCGGTCCGTACCGTCGAGACGGTTTCACGCGTGCACTAGCGCGAAGTAATCGTCATGACATCCCAATTGCGACGTCAGGCCATAATAATTACGTTGATCTTAAAACTTTTAAGCCGGAGATTGGACCAATTTATCATGTGAATAAACAAACAGATCAGGTTCAGCTACCTAATACGACCAGTTTTGGGACTAGTAACAGCTTGTTTATGCACAAACTGTGGAAATGTACACCTACATCCGCGCCTGGGACGTCATCTAGTCGGAAATCTGTAAGTCGGACCAAGCGAGCCTGACTTCTGAAGTAAACTCGATGACAACAGCTGTTTGCCGAATTCAGCGGTCTTCAAATGCCAAATTTTCCGAGCACTAGACCACTCTGATCAATATCCCCAGCCAGCTTCAACTGCGGTAAGTGATTGGCCCTTTATGATAGCAATGACGAATTATAATCCACGCTTAAAAAAATGACGTCATCATTTGTGCTCTAATTGCATCATTTATGGCTGAAATACGTCAGGCAAGCCAACAAACACGTTTGTCTCAGATGCGCATATTTTGGACGTGTTGCGGTCTTTGGGGTGCTGTAAGCAATTCATTCCTTGTTCTTTCTTGCGAGTATGATATTTATAGACAAGGATCAATTCCACCCTCAATACGGGTGATTCAGGTAGGAGTACAGCGACATTTAAAAACGGAGCTTCGTATGGTGCGGTACAGTGAACGCCATTACAGCTGTACACAGCCCGCTTGTAAAGTGGAGATAATTTAATATTTTCGGGAGCGTCAAGATGGAATCGTAGCATATGGAAATATTTATTCATATCATCATATCACATCGCATTTATTCATATCATCACATCATAAGCGTATTTCCATATTTATTCATAATACAGGTACTTCGCAGCCATACAATGAAACGCAAAAGGAAAAATATTTATCCGCGGGATTCATACTACCACTTCCTGCCCGATATTGTATATTTGATAGTAATACAACGGCAAATTTATGTTCCATCCGACAACTCCTAACTCCCGACCATGGTGCCAAATGCGGCCAGATTGGCTAGTTGTTTCTATGTGAATGGAGTATTTTCTTTTTCAAACAGTGCCGCTGTTTGAATATGTTGGCTGAGTGTTATATTGAATTTATTAATTTATAATTAAAACTTCTGGAACACTTCATATCTACAAATAAAGTAGATTACTTTATTTAATGATATTATTATCTTATTTTAATGATATGCAACTATACTAGACGAAGTCATCAACACTGCATCCCGGTGCTTATTGGCCGTCGTGAAACGGGCTTCTGTCCACGTCCCACCGGCTGTGGTTGGTGCCCCAGCGCGTGTAGTCTGTCTAAATACCGGCCTCTCTAGCCAGGCTACATCCCGTCCTACGCAGTCTATGTCCTGACATCTCTAGTCGGTCTATATCCAGGCCTTTGCACTCAGTATGTATCTCGACCTCAGTAGTCGGTCTATACCCCTGCCTTTGTACTCAGTCTGTATCTTGACATCTTTAGTCGATCTATATCCCTGCCTTTGTACTAAGTATGTATCTTGAACTCTGTAGTCGGTCTATATCCCTGCCCTTGTACTCGGTCTGTATCCTGACCTGTGCAGTCGGTATTCTGACCTATGTATTCTGACCTGACCTATGTACTCTGACCTGTGTAGGCAGCATATATTTCGATTTCTGCAGTCAATCTCTAGCCTGACCTCTGTAGTCAGCTTAGGGGACGAGTGGTCTAGGGGTAAGATGCTCGTCTCACAATGGAAAGATTGTGAGTTCGCGTCTCACATGTCGCTACTCTTCGCCCGCGACCAATCGGCGTGAGAGATTGGCGACGCTATATGATTCAACGATCGACGTGTCGTAAAACCAATAACCAACCAATCTGTAGTCAGCTTATATCCCTGCATCTGCAGTAAGTCAATATTCTGGTTCCTGTAGCCACTGTTGTCCAGTCATGAAACATCTATTTTCCGGTGTCTGGCCAGTGCCGATCGCCATGCCTCTTCGATACAATCCAGTGCCACGCTCCGTTAAATTTGTCACTGGGATGCCTTTAAATGACCAAAATTGATGCATCGCCAAAAGCGCTGCCAGCGCCTTCGTAGAGCCAGCGTGATGATCAACGATAACGGCCGACTCGGTGACCTCGATTTTAACCCTCAGGACATGCGTTTTGATTCATTCAATAAGTCCTGCCCTGGCCTACCCAATCGTAATTTCACGCTTCTCTAACACGCAAGGGTGCCATTTCATGTAGAGGAAAACATTGGTGGTTTGGCACTGGATTTGCCCAGAAGGAAAACTCACATTAAGTAACCAGTCCACATGGTGTCATGCTAATATATAAAAAGGTTGAGTGCCGAAGCAACATTTGGGAAGGAGAGACTCAGATATATAAATGGACACCCATGATGACAGGTATGTTTTCGAAATCCTGTCGGAAGGGACACGGACATGGGCAGTTCCTCTCCCCTTTCTCCTCCCCATCCCCACCACGGCTATGCTGGATATGCTGATCTGCCTGACACGTGTACATATCTTCACAATGTGGCCCGGGAATTTCACCCTGCATAATTTTCTCGTAGGAAGAACTCCATGTGGTCCATCGTGGAAAATCAAAATTGATATCACTGTGATACCGTCGAACGACAGCATATGGGAGCTGTGATGGCCTGCAAGATCATCGATTTTCTTCCGCTAAAAATAGCTTTCTGCAATTCATTCTTTAACCGGACACGAACTTTATGATGGCTGAAGGTCATCCTTTTTATCCATTATTGCAAACCAGATCATGCTCTCCTGAATTTACGCGATGCTTGGTTCGACCCCAACACTCCTTTGTCACCCAATACCGTATGCTCCCTCACCGCATCCTTTACTGCGTCCACCTTTTAATCTTGTTTTTTTATGCGTAACTACTTCGCTCTCTGCCTGCAACGCAAACGCAGCACAGTCTGCATTCATTGCAAAAAAAACTTATCGAGCTGGCATTAGTCTGAAGACTTGTTTTTGGATTACATGCTCAAATGGTGCCAGTGAAGGTCAACGTTATTCACGGTCTAGTTCGCAGGTGCCTCGATGGAGCGGGGAGCGGGGAGCGGGGAGCGCTGGTGAGTGCGTGCAAAGCCAACTCGAACCTGCGACGCTGGACTAGCTGGGTTCGACGACTATTTGGACGAATGCTCGCGGGACCGTACGCTTAATAACAGGGCGGATCTGTTTGTTCAGCTGCAGTTAGAGAGCAGCTCTTCTCCAAAGTTCTGCACGTGGCCGCAGGTAAACAATGGAGTCACGCTGAGCTCCAATTTCAAGCCTGTCCTCGAATGACGCTTTGGCCCTCGATATCGAGCGACGAACGTGGCAATTAAGCCCCACGGCAATTGCCACTCGGAGTGGTGAAACGGCGGATTAATGCCGATTGGAGAACTGTCTGGTGGTGTTACCATCTGCATCAGCTGGTTTAGCGATCTTGCTGTGTCGATTTATGTCAATTCACGTTCACGGCATGGTGTGACCCCCCCCCCCTTCACACACAATGGGCGTTACATGACCAATGGAATCGATGCGCCCTAAAGCCCAAATAACTTACTGCCTTCGCACGCAGGTGGAAGTCCAAACAACCGACATAAGATGCAAAATAAGCACACTGAAAATACTTGCGCACTTGGTTGCAATGCTCTAGAAACCAGATAATAATCCGACGGATTTCTAATTTACCTCAAATCAGATGGGTGTGGGAGATTCGAAGGTGGATACTTGTAATAACGTTATGATAATTTATCCGCGCAGTTTGAAACTCAGCGCTTCTGCAAGCATGCGGTATCTCGGTCGTTCTTGTGTTCAGCCGTTTTGAACCCTTGACTGTCCAGGGCTCTCTCATCTAGCCCTTGCCGTGATCCATAGAGCGACAAAACACCGGCCTCATGCCATTCTGACCTAAAATGGCTTCATGCTATTCTTACTCTAAGCTACGAGATCAGTTATTTCAGTTTAAGAGCGTTTGAACCAAAAGATGTGATCACTTACTGCCCATCAATCTACGAGGTCTGTGGTTATCGACTTTTTCGAGGTCACCTAATGCTATTTGACGCATACCGCAATTTGAGTTTCTACTCATATGTGCCTTTTGAAATGTAACCTTTCGGGAATACTTGTATGTTCTTTTATGCTCAAGAACATCAAATACTAAGTGCTGGTCTTGTGCGTTCAACTTGCCAATATTGCCGACATTAGGCACTTAGTCACTTTCAATGGCACGGGTGCATGGGGCTGGTGGATTTATATTTCAATGCTGCTTTTGAATTTATATTCAAATTTAACGTCTGCTTGTTGAATTTAGACCCTTGGCAACTTCAAACATATAAGGCTAGAGAAACACAAGAAAAGCCAGTGTGCAGCTGGCTGCAAGATCTATCGACTGACACCAAGTGTGACAATGTAATTCATTGAGTGACGTCAAGCGCGCGGTCAAAGGTCAGATTTTGTCAGAAGTCGAGAAATGTTGTTCGCACATTCTGACACGCATGCTACTCGTACGCTTTCGAAATACATACCGAAATACATACCGAAATACATACCGAAATACATACCGAAATACATACCGAAATACATACCGAAATACATACCGAAATACATACCGAAATACATACCGAAATACATACCGAAATACATACCGAAATACATACCGAAATACATACCGAAATACATACCGAAATACATACCGAAATACATACCGAAATACATACCGAAATACATACCGAAATACATACCGAAATACATACCGAAATACATACCGAAATACATACCGAAATACATACCGAAATACATACCGAAATACATACCGAAATACATACCGAAATACATACCGAAATACATACCGAAATACATACCGAAATACATACCGAAATACATACCGAAATACATACCGAAATACATACCGAAATACATACCGAAATACATACCGAAATACATACCGAAATACATACCGAAATACATACCGAAATACATACCGAAATACATACCGAAATACATACCGAAATACATACCGAAATACATACCGAAATACATACCGAAATACATACCGAAATACATACCGAAATACATACCGAAATACATACCGAAATACATACCGAAATACATACCGAAATACATACCGAAATACATACCGAAATACATACCGAAATACATACCGAAATACATACCGAAATACATACCGAAATACATACCGAAATACATACCGAAATACATACCGAAATACATACCGAAATACATACCGAAATACATACCGAAGTGTTCCCTCTGATCAGTTGGGTCCGCCTCGGCCAGTGTAATGAAGTCAGGTCACCTCGGTCACCTCGGTCAGTGTCGTGGCTGGCACCATGACCCGTGGGAAAGGTGCTATACCAGGCGAAAGCCGTGCTATTGATTGATTATGTTGGTTTAGGGACGCGCCGACTACATGGTCATTTGGCGCCCATGAAAGCCGTGACAAACGGCGACTGGCGGCGGCTGAGACAATCCACATCAGAGTCACCTCGCCATCATCAAACGGCGACTGGCGGCGGCTGAGACAATCCACACCAGTCACCTCGCCATCATCAAACGGCGACTGGCGGCGGCTGAGACAATCCACACCAGTCACCTCGCCATCATCAAACGGCGACTGGCGGCGGCTGAGACAATCCACACCAGTCACCTCGCCATCATCAAACGGCGACTGGCGGCGGCTGAGACAATCCACACCAGTCACCTCGCCATCATCAAACGGCGACTGGCGGCGGCTGAGACAATCCACACCAGTCACCTCGCCATCATCAAACGGCGACTGGCGGCGGCTGAGACAATCCACATCAGAGTCACCTCGCCATCATCAAGGCACAAAACAAGTCACTCACTGACACACCGAGCTATGGATGTTAAAAGCTTAGCTCTGTGCGATGAAGTTTCAGCCGCGTAGCTTAGGAAATCGTGTCTAAAATGTGAGTTTTGATGTGGCATTGCATCATATCCGTTTCGAAATCGCAACCTGTGTAGTTACTCATCAAGGTGTGTGAAATATGTGACAATATTTTGCTAGTGTATCTGATTCATACTATCTGCGTGACCTGTGTGATTCGGTTACTTCATTCGTGAAGATGATTGGTCATAGTTGATGCGTATCAAATACATGCATAATGTAACGGATCTCGCATTATACCGTTTGATGAGTCACTTCATGAACCATTTTTGTTATCACGATTGCTTCATTTGGTAATGTGCTGCATAACTTTTTTGGCGAACAACGAAAAATAATCCAAGAAATGGAAGATGTGCATAAAGGAAGATAGACTCGGGCATTGCTGTCGTATTTAACCCACCCCTGTCTCGGGGGGCTATTTTACGCTCCTCGCCCAAGGTTTTCCGCGGATGGTGAAAAAACGGAGCTAGACAGCGCTCCGAAGTTTACATACCATTTCCCACATCAATTTGACATGTGTGCATATTTTGAGCTCAGGTCATCCACAGTGACCAAGTTAGTCAAGGTCAAGTGAGGTCACCTCCAAAAACTTTCAACCAGTTGCCACACTTTGACTGGTAAACATATTTAAGTGAAACTTTTAGCTTTACTTATATTTAGGGATGTAACAAAACCCACCATAACTTTTTTAATTTGTCGTTTTTGATGACTGAATTGTGTTGCATCTTTGCTCATTGAAGATACAATCGATGATTCTCTCTAAAGTTAGCACTTTTATGGTGCTGAAGTAACTCAAAACAACGTTTCCAGGTGTGCTCTACCGATGAGAATACGATAAAGGGAAGAAAATTAAAAGCGTAGTATTATGACAAGTTCCAGAAAAAATGCTGATTTTTTTCCGTGGGTGGCATTTCGGAGTCCATTCATTGGAGAGTGGTTCCATTCATTTTCTGATTCTAATTTTTTTTTTAAATCTCCCCCAAGATAAGTTCCACAGAGCCAAAAACATGACGTCAGTCGTGATCCCATAGATTCCTTAGTGACGTCACGTTTTGAGCAGATAATTTTGTTATGGTTTCGGGCACTGCTCATCGAACGCTTTCTGGTCACACCACTTTTGTTTCCGTGCAACGCTTAGTTTGAAGATTAGAGGGGAGCATAAAAGCCCCCCCCCCGAGGCGGGGTGTGAGGGTTGACCGGAAAGACGGCGGGGATTAACCACACACCTATAGGTGAAAGCCTACTTCAGATTTATTCGAAAACACACACACACACACACACACACACACACACACACACACAACATATATATATATATATATATATATATATATATATATATATATATATATATATATATATATATATATATATATATATATATATATATATATATATATGTATACATAGGCATATCAGCTACTTAGCATGCGATTGACTAAATATCCCAGTACCAGGTCTATTGGATCAGGTATGTCCAGGGCGCGGCGGTATAACTCCCACAAACACCCCTAGCCACTCCCCACACTGCTAGGGTGCTGGAATGTAAGCCGGCGGCTTCTATGGCAGTCTACTATGTCAACTACGGCGAAAGCTGTGTGTAAGGTAGGCTTGTGATGGAAGCATGCAAGAAGACAAGATTCCTGACTGAACTCGCGGTGGGTATTTGAGCGTGAAGAGAACATTTGTGCGAAGAAAATGCCTGCATTTAGCGCTGTTTTAAGCAGAACATGGCTACTGTCGTAAGTCGAGTTGCTTTAAGATAAGGCTTGCCAGCACCATCTCAGTGTTTTGAGAAAATGGCCGGATATTTACTTTGCCAGCGTCGTGTGGCTGCCACATGTGCCGTGTTTACATGCAATAGAGACCTCGTTTGTGAACGTCGACGTGAGCTGCCCGTGCGGAAACGCCGCCCGCTTTGCCCGCCTCCCAACAGCTGCCGGTGGACATATTGCACGCGCGCAGTATGGTTGCATCTTGATCTTTGACGGGATTGGCATACGACCGGACGGCAAATCCACGAGATCTTCCGACGACGAAGTCTGCAACACATTATTGCCGCACCGGAATCCCTGCACGGTTCGCCGAATACATCAGCACGGCCAGACGCGACGTGGTCCGGTCGTGACGTCAGCGGCGATCTCGGCCGCACTTACACAAACATACACACACACGACACGACGCGAGGACCGGCGGGCGCCCGCCAGCGTTCGCTGCACGCTCGGCGCCAACCCGACGGCCGCCGGGCTGAACTACTGTGGTCTTGTCTCCTTCTCATGGGCGTGGGCGTGGGCAACGTGAAGTCATGCTGACGTCAGGCTCAGGGGCGGCGCTTGGCGATCCACACTCCGAGCTGGCGCTGCTCTGGAGCCGCTCTGGTGGTCGCCGCTCTGATGCCGCTCTGATGGTCGCCGCTCTGGTGGTCGCCGTCTGGTAGACGCCACGAGACGCCTCCGAGCCAGCTCCGAGACGCCGCCATGGCGAGCGCCGCTGTCAGTCTGACGAGTCCTCTGACGTGGCGGCGAGGGAGGCGGTGTGGGCGGACGTCGCTCTGCCAACGATGCGGCACACGCCGTCCTGACGCCGCCGCGCCGGACGCGCCGTCACTGGCCGCTTCGTCACGTCGCAGCGTCGCAGCGGCGTGGCCGCGTGTCGGGCCACATCTGGCCCAATGTGTGTGTGTGTGTGATTACGGGCGCGGACCAGATGTCGCCGTCTGCGGCACGCCCCTTTGTCAGTGGCGAGGGGCGGGGCCACGCCCAGCGCCCTGATTCATCGCCAGCCGGCGGTTTGGCCGGAGAGCCGACTTTTTCGGCGCTCCATCGTTTCCTAGCGACGGGAAAGGGGGACGGACGGACGGTGGGGGGGGGGACGTTCGTGGACTCGGCCCCATACTGGCGGTGATCGGTCGCGCCGACGGCCGGTGCATCAAGACCGTCCCGGCGGCTCGCCACCCTGTAATCTCAACACATCCACCCCGTCCCGTCGCGGACGCCGGCGGCTCCGCGGAATGGAGGCAGTGTCATCACCCCGCACGTCGTGTCGGATTGTTGCGGGCAATGGTGCGAACAGACGCTCACGTAAAGTCCCGCTGAGTGACTGCGCCTTACTCAGCTCACAAATACGCGCAATCGTGCATTGAAACGTGCAGACATATTTGGATATTTACACACAATATGTATACATACGCATATATATATTAGCTTATGTCATGCTGATACTTCTTCTCACAAAAACGGGTGGCGAGGCGATATTTGCATGTACTTGTAGTAGAAAACATCCAACATGTCCCCAAGCGGCATGAAGACAAACTCTAACAGCTGTCCAGCCAATGCATGACCCACGCGTAAACCAGCCGGCGTGGCAAGGTAAGACCTTCACCTACATTTGTAGGTGAAGGTCAGCGTCTTCCGAGGGTAACTGAAGCACAAAAACCTTGTGCTGTCTAACCTTGTACTGCAGGCCTCATGTGTAGCTAAGTTATCACCGATTAGGAAGATATCAGTTACTGTGTACGGAACCTGTAGTCTTCCCAGTACCTCGCTCAATTAACTGCCATGTTCACTGCCATGTATCACTTCCATGTATCATTTGCCATGAAACAATGTTCATCCCGTTCCGACGGAGAGTAAGCGGACACACCGGCCAGGCCTGCCCCCCCCCCCCCCCCGGTGAACCCCCCGGCAGTTGCCCAGGCCGGAGTGCGTCAGCTCGTCGCCAGTGTGGCTTATCTTATCAGGTGTCGGAGCCGGTCTGCCACCGAAATGACCGAACGTTCCGTCAGTCGCGAGCCAGGCCTGGTCGAATGCACCGCCAGACGCGCTGGATGGAGACAAAGCGTCAATCGAAATCAATAAATCGAAGCAATCGAAACGTTTCCTTCTGAACAGTGCCGCGCCCTTGCCGAAAGGTCAACTGTCAACCAATAGGGATGCGATTAATCATGTTTTTGTTCCGAACCGGCAAGGTGAAAGTAAAGGTGTCGAAAAATCCGCTTATGATTTTGTTTACGATACTCATGTGGAAAAGTGACTGTGAACAGGAAGTAAAAAGTTCGACAAGTTCAACAAGATAGTATGAACCGTGGGTGACAGAACAAGCACAGAAAGAAGAGACACTCTGTGGCATTGTTTGATGCCAATGCAAGAGAGGCGAATGCGTCAGTCGTAGGAGCGATAAGATGCCTACAAAAGGAAGAATATATTTAAGATCAAAGACGTTGGCACAAAATGTTCCTTGGAAGGAAGATGAACAGGAGACAACTCGCACAGCGAATGTGATGAAAGGAGGCTCCTCGATCAACAAATAATTTCTGCTGAGTGCACGATTCTTCTGAAAGCAGCTTCGTGTCTGATGTTGGGAGTGCTTCATATGCTGGATTTACACGAGAAGATCTGGTCACAGCATTGTCATCGCCACAAAGGAGCCGGCGGGAGAGAGAGAACCATCGCACGGCCGAAATTGCGAGCAGTTGGAGAACACTGCGCTGACTACGGACAGATCCGGCATCTGTAACTGGGCTACACCTGCAGTAATGAATGCCTTTCAAGCCGATGCAGGGCGCGTAGCATCGCACAACACGAAACATTTGACTGGTCGATGCGAACAAATCTGGTGCCAGACAGAGGCCGTCAGAGGGCGAGAGGAGAACAACAGTTCTGGTCGGCTCCATGAACCAATCGTGTCGCTTCACTTTGAAGCTCCTCCAATCGTGGCGCTTCACTTTGATGCAATAAAGAATAACACAGCCGTGGGCGGACCGACGACATCATCTGTGGAAGACATGTGACGGCGTTGTGACGGTGTTGTGACGGCGTTGTGACGGCGTTGTGACGGTGTTGTGACGGCGTTGTGACGGTGTTGTGACGGTGTTGTGACGGTGTTGTGACGGTGTTGTGACGGCGTTGTGACGGTGTTGTGACGGTGTTGTGACGGCGTTGTGACGGTGTTGTGACGGCGTTGTGACGGTGTTGTGACGGTGCTGTGACGGCGTTGTGACGGTGTTGTGACGGCGTTGTGACGGTGTTGTGACGGTGTTGTGACGGTGCTGTGACGGTGCTGTGACGGTGCTGTGACGGTGCTGTGACGGTGTTGTGACGGCGTTGTGACGGTGTTGTGACGGTGCTGTGACGGCGTTGTGACGGTGTTGTGACGGTGCTGTGACGGCGTTGTGACGGTGTTGTGACGGCGTTGTGACGGTGTTGTGACGGTGCTGTGACGGCGTTGTGACGGTGTTGTGACGGTGCTGTGACGGCGTTGTGACGGTGTTGTGACGGTGTTGTCGGATTGAATGAGCTGACTGTCATCACCAATGAGTACGGCGATCAGCGCTGTTCTGTCACATCCGCGAGCGATACCGTTATCGCTCGCAGATGTGACAGAACAGCGGTGAGCACGGTAACACAGGGTGGCATATGCCGGCTGTTTGAGCTCTGACCCGAGAAAAACCGGTGTCAGCTGCATGTCAACGAATTACATCTGCGGGAAGTGTTCGCAAGCTGGACGGATCAACAACGAGGGCGCGGTCAACTGCAGCACCGCCAGGCAAGATCGCTGCCACTTGTGTCGAGAAAATGCCCAGCATATTCGGAAGCCATTGCGGAAAACGTCGGAATCGCTGAATAGTACATTCTCGCCGAGCTGAGGTGGCAACCAGCGGCTGCTGTGCCACCTGTCCATCGCCTTCCAAAGCGTGACGGTCTTACGGTATGTCGCTTCACGCAGATTCGGGCCGTTCATTCATACCAGGTCGGTATGTTATAAATATATATATATATATACACACACATATATATATATATATATATATATATATATATATATATATATATATATATATATATATAATGTGTGTGTATGGGGAGGGAGTATGTGTGTTCGTCTGTGTATGCACGCATGCATACACTGATGAATATTAATGTCCTCGACCACAACTAATTCGTCGCTGTGGCAGCAGTGCCTTGTAGCATCAATTCCGTGGCCGCTGCGTACAGCCCAAGACAACTCGGCCGCAGGTGCGCGAAACAATGCGACCTCTTGACCCGAGAGCTGCCGGGTGCCGCCTCCTCCGCGGGAGACGCTTTGAAGTGGATGCGAAGAGGTTGCGTCGTTTGTCGGGCAGCCGCCGCCGCGCGGCAGGCGGCCGGGGCAGGACAATGGGCGGCGCGCGCGCGCGCCACAAAGGTCGCACGGCAATCGGCGCGGGCGGTCCCAGACCGGCCGGCCGGCGCCCGCCCACGTTCACTGGTCGATCAGAGACTGCCGCCGAGACCGCCGCTCGGGCGGCGCGCTGAGGCCGAGCGAGACGGTCTCGACGCGACTGATCTCGCTTGGCGTCGGCCTCCCCACTCCCCCTCCCCGCGGAGGTCGGTTCACGTGAAATGGCGAAGTCCGGCGGCCGGCCCGCCACCGACCCGATCGCAGTTTACGAGGCCTGGCCGGCAGATGTGCCTGGCCGGCAGATGGGATCGCTGTTTCGCCGGCGGCGGCCGGCAGCCAGTAACGAGCCGTCACGAGGCAGTAACCAGCCGCCAGCAGCCGCCAGCAGCCGGCACTGCTGCCGCTGAAGTCGGGCTGGCCGGCCGGCCGACCGCCTGTGTCCGGCTCTGGCGCCCGCAACCGCTCCATCAGAGCGCGCTTAGAGTGTTCGCAGTCGACGGCCAGCGGCTGGTCAGAACGGCACCGCACCGACCGGCGGGCCGTAGAGTGACTGGTCAGAACGGCACCGCACGGACAGGCGGGCCGTAGAGTGGCTGGTCAGAACGGCACCGCACGGACAGGCGGGCCGTAGAGTGGCTGGTCAGAACGGCACCGCACCGACAGGCGGGCCGTAGAGTGGCTGTAGAGTGGCTGGTCAGAACGACACCGCACCGCCGGCGGGCCGTATAGTGGCTGGTCCGGACCGCCGCGGGCGGGACGCCGTGGCGTGGGGTGGTCGGGAGGCAGCCTCCAACACCAGTGACCAGTGACGACGCCCATCGTGTCACTCGCCAACACCAGTGACACACGGTGACGATGTCGCGGCGGTGGCCTTGCTCTTCGTCTGGCAGCAGCCAGCTGAGCGGTGTTCGGGCCCGGCATCGCCGCAGCGGCTGCGATATACTGTCACGTGACGCCCTCTGACAGCGTTTGCACGCTCATTTCGCGTGACTCGATGCCAAGTGACTGGCGTCTGGCGCCGTACTCGCAAGGCGTGCCGAATGGTAAACAATACCGCTGCCCGACTGACCGCACAGCATTGCCGACGCACGCCGTCAGCTTAAGTTCACTGTGTGCATTCCCCCGCCCGACGCCCATTTCTGGCGTTTGTTCGTGTTTTGCCGATTCACATTTACCAGTTTTCCGGCCCGCAGGGCAAGCAAGCGTGACGCTGCTTCTCGGCACGCCACGCATTGTACGATGGCCTCGAGGCACCTCGTTCCTCACCGGCCACCGGTGGGGAACGCAGTGCCTCGAGGAGGGAGTGGGGAGGGGGATGACACTCACTTCACGGCCACAATGACCGGCGACTTCCGGCAATACTCGGAACCGATACCGACGACGGCGTCACTAATTGGTCCCCACCGTCCCCCCCGGGGGGGGGGGGGGGCAGGCCGGCTGGCCGAACCGCCTCCCCCCGCGGGTCGGCGCATTCGCCGCTCGTTGGCCACGGCGCGGCGCGAAAACCCCCAGATTACCGCGACGACGCGGACAGAAGTCGAAAGTGGCGCGTGACGCCGCCGTTGGCGCTCGTCCGAGCAGGACTCAGGGGGAAGAATGGGTCGAGGTCACGCCCTGCGCATTTGCGTGCGCTCCACGTGTGACAGGCACACACGCTCCACGTGTGACAGGCACACACGCTCCACGTGTGACAGGCACACACGCTCCACGTGTTACAGGCACACACGCTCCACGTGTGGCAGGCACGCACAACCCACGTATGGCAGGCGCACACGCTCCACATGTTGCAGGCACACACGCTCCACGTGTGACAGACACACACGCTCCACGTGTGACAGGCACACACGCTCCACGTGTGACAGGCAGACACACTCCACGTGTGACAGGCAGACACACTCCACGTGTGACAGGCACACACGCTCCACGTGTGACAGGCACACACGCTCCACGTGTGACAGGCAGACACACTCCACGTGTGACAGGCAGACACACTCCACGTGTGACAGGCACACACGCTCCACGTGTGACAGGCACACACGCTCCACGTGTGACAGGCAGACACACTCCACGTGTGACAGGCACACACGCTCCACGTGTGACAGGCACACACGCTCCACCTGTGACAGGCATACACGCTCCACGTGTGACAGGCACACACGCGTGCCAGCGTGGCGGCGTGATGGCCGCACCGGATGTGCGTCAAGTCGGATACGATGCTTTATTTACGCCGCGCTGCAAGGCAAGGTAAGCAACCAGTACCTGGTTGCCTACCTTGCATTTGCTGAACTTACATGCTACTATTCTAGGCTATTCTGATACTATTCTAAGAAAACGTAACGTTTTGCGTGGAGTCGTGCTAAGAGGAACATTGATTT
This sequence comes from Ashinkailepas kermadecensis, assembly GCA_034440615.1. Lineage (NCBI taxonomy): Eukaryota > Metazoa > Arthropoda > Thecostraca > Neolepadidae > Ashinkailepas > Ashinkailepas kermadecensis. The sequence goes on along the minus strand of JAOTOM010003359.1, from coordinate 23,167 downwards.
TCAGCACACCGGTCACCAGAGTACATTCCGCAGTAACATTCCTGCACAGTAGGGAGTTGCACATTCAGTCTTCTCTCTAGGACGGCCACAACAGAAGTCGCAATGTCAATTATGGAAACTAATTAACACAAAAGTTCGCAATACTCCGCTTCAACTGGAAATAATTTGTGCCACAAACGTATGCAAGCACAAAAGTTAGGAGGTGAAATGTCCGCCCTGGGAAATGTACGCCTTAGGAAAGAACATTATTTAAGCGGCTGTCAGTGGATGACAATATAAGCGAAATTTCCCCTGCTATGAGTGATGACATTGTCAATGTCGGAAGAGACGCCGGATATAATACCTTTAGTCGCTTTCGTATGCCGTATACATATATATATATATATATATATATATATATATATATATATATATATATATATATATATATATATATATATATATATATATATATATATATGTATATACATGCATGCATGCATACATGCACACATACATACATACATACATACATACATACATACATACATGAATAATTTTATGCCGTTTCTGGCATGAAACGTAGTGCACATTGCTGCTACTTGACGTAATCATCAACGCTGAGCAATGGTATTTTGGCGCTTCATGAGAAATACACCTTCGTCTGTCAAAGCGAGGCTTACACACTGTGTGTACTTCGTATCTTACAGAATCAATCCAACCCTCCTCCCTCCTCCTCCTCCTCCGCTCTATTGACGCCTGGAAGTCAAGAGGCTTCTCTTGCTTCTCGAGAAATAGTTGCAAAGTTTCTACAGCCCTTGCTTTTTCGTCCGTACAACCCACTCCGCTTGGTCCTGTGATCCACATAATTTCCTTGCTGTTATCTGAAATGTATGCCCATCCAGTCGACGTCCAAGCTGCCGTATCCAATAATGCATCTGTATCTTGTCTGCTATACCACGTGAACCACTTCAGCGTCAGGTATTCAACATTGCAGAACATGACCAATATCCAGCACTTACTCGCCTGCTCACGGTACGACGCTCAATAAATGTCGCCTTTCGCTGCAGTTAGTGTGTCGATGTGATTCAAGTGCCATGATTTCAATTGTTCTCTGATTTTTTTCTTCAGTGGAGACCTTCTGAAGGATAAAGTAAGCTGCTGGATTTAATTAATTGCGGGTGACGTTTTTGACACCAACACATATGTCTAGTATATTTCAGGCTTCAGTTTAACCTTCAATTCTAATTAGGTAACATGTTATTCTGGTGTATTTCAAATAAATCATTGTGTAGTCTTTAATAGCCGCTATGAAATCTGTCCACCTTGACGTGTAATTTTCAGTTATATTTGTTGGGGGGGGGGGGAATAAATTTACTTCCTTGTAAAATTTCAGAAGCCGTTTACCATGTACAATTTGTGACAGCAAAAAGATTTTCGAATGTGATATTCATTCTTGGCCATATTTCACGGCACTACCCCGAAGAGTGTACCCTTGTGAATGTCAAAGACGTGTCACCTGCAAGATTGTACAAGCCATTGCATATCACGCATGGCATGACTTGGCGGCCAAACCATCGCAATTCGCGCCATGCGTGACGCACAATTCGCGCCATGCGTGACGCACAATAACAATAGCTCATAAAAGCTCTCAAGTGGTGTCTTTGAAGTTCACAACGTTAAGCTGTTCGATATAGAGTCGTGAAATGAAAATGAGCCGAAAATGGAAATCAGATTCACAAGATTTTTTCCCACGTCTCATTTGACCTTGTCACGTGCATAGCGCAGGAGCCAGGTGGGGTCGAACTTTGACCACGGCCACGGCCACGGCCACGGCCACGGCCATGGCCACAATGCTGGCGTAACAGACGGCAGTTTTCTAGCCGCCTAGTGGAGTCCCAAGCCAATGATGGCCAGCGTCTTGTCTGCACCCGCGGCGATGGCACGCGCTGTCGATTTTCGATATTGCGCCCGAGGCGCGATGATCTGTCCCAGCGGATGTTATTGGCCGCCCACCGTCCCGCGGGGCGCGATGATCTCTCCCGGCGGATGTTATTGGCCGCCCACCGTCCCGCGGGGCGCGATGATCTGTCCCGGCGGATGTTATTGGCCGCCCACCGTCCCGCGGGGCGCGATTATCTGTCCCGGCGGATGTTATTGGCCGCCCACCGTCCCGCGGGGCGCGATTATCTGTCCCGGCGGATGTTATTGGCCGCCCACCGTCCCGCGGCATGCCCGTCGAATGGCGGCGGTAGACGGGATGCCGCCGGCCGGCAGGGCTGGCCGAGGCTGTTGTCGTCGGCAGGCTCGGCTCTGTTGGGGACGAGTGGTCTAGGGGCAAGATGCTCGTCTCACAATCGAAAGGTTGTGGGTTCGAGTCTCACCTGTCGCAACTCTTCGCCCGCGACCAATCGGCGTGAGAGATTGGCGACGCTACATGACTCAACGGTCGACGTGTCGTAAAACCAATAACCAACCAGGCTCGGCTCTGCTGCCACGCGCGGCCGGACATCCTCCGAGCAGGACATCCTCTGCGAGTCGGCACCCGGCGTCACTGGGAATCGTCAGGTTGGAAAATTGCGACAATTGATGGGAATGTGGAACGATGTTGCATGCATGCCCGGGAAGTGCTCATTCAGTCGTCATGTACGCTGCCGTGGTCCTCCCTGCTGTATTCTGATGGAGGTAGAGGAACACCAGGGAAAGGCAACCCATTTGGATGCGGTAGTGTATTACTCGAGCAAAAACTGGGCCGAGCCATTCTACTCCAGTATGCCAAAACAGGACATGTGATCAACCCCGCGAAATCAAGCGCCGTTGCACTTGTGCAACTTTACTATCTCTTTGTCACAGCGCTAAGTCCTAATTACGCCACCGATAACTTGACTCGTTCGCATTTTTACCAACTGTATTCCCCATTGCTCCAACTGGATTTCTCGATCGTCAAATTGTGGTGTGCATTACCAGAAGACTTGTAGCAATGAAACACGAGAATGAGCACGAAGAGAGCACACGACGTGTCCGAGTTCTGAAGGGCGAAGCCTTTAGAGTTCGATAAACAGCAAAATAATCGGTGACTATTCAAGCCGTGCGTGGAGCGCTCCTTGCCGACTCGATGCATAATCATTTAAATCATAGCACGGCTGAACTCAGAGACAGCCGTCTAAACACTCAATTACACCACTTTCCAGCAGAGTCTCGTCAGCGACGGTCGGTAACAAGCATGCATGCAGCACCAGACAGACTTCCTCGACGGCGGCCGTCTCGAGATCTATGGACGGATGCTCCCCTCCGATGGATTCTCTGAGGCCTCCACAGATGAGGTCGACTCGTCTCGGGTCCCGCCGGACGGCGGCCGCGCGCCTGTCGGCCGGTGTCGGCCGCCGACCGGGCCAGACGCGCTGCCCTGGGAGCCGTTTCGCCATCTGGCCGACTGCTCCGGTCCGGCCCCGCCACCGGTCTCCATGGAAAGTCGACGCGGTGCCGACGGATGCGATCGGGGTGCGGCGTTCCGCGCTGTCGTACGGCGGCCGCACGGTGCCCGGTGTCCAGATGTGGCAGATGTCCTGATGTGGCAGATGCCCAGATGTGATGGATGTCCAGATGTGGCAGATATACAGATGTGATGGATTTACAGATGTGACAGATGTACAGATATGACATATATCCACATGTGACATGTGTCCAGATGTGGCAGATGTCCAGATGTGATGGATGTTCAGATGTTGCAGATGTACATATGTGATTAATTTTAAGATGTGTCAGATGCCCAGATATGACAGATGTCCAGGTGTGACATGTGTCCAGATGTGGCAGATGCCCATATATGACAGATGCCCATATGTGTCAGATGTTCAGATGTACCAGATGTTCATATGTGTCAGAGGTCCAGATGTGGCAGATGTCCAAATGTGGAAGATGTCGAGAGGTGATAGATGCCCAGATGTGGCAGATGCCCAGATATGACAGATGTCCATTATATGACAGATGTCCAGATGCGACAGATGTCCAGATGTCTGCACGGTGTGTGGCAGCTCCTCAGCGGCGCCGCTCGGAGCTGGTCGTCAGACAGCAAATCCGGTCGGAAGCTGAGGTCTGGCTCAGATTTCAGAGGTCTGGCTCAGGCCGCCGAGGTCTGGTTCAGGGCGCTGAGGTCTGGCTCGAGTCCCTTCCCTGCGCCGGACGTCTCACACTCACACTGATGGCCACTGGTTGGATGCTGGCTCGAATGCTCTGAGCTAAGTGAATCAGTAGCAATCATGCTAAGTGTAACTGAATTAAGTATAACTCAATTAAGTATAACTTGATACAAATACAACTTGACTCTCTTGTGGCAATCATCATGGTTAGCGCAACCGTCGTCACCCCAAACCGGCTTGGATTATTAGCCGCAATGACGTTACAAGCGCGACCAGCAGGAAATAAGTCGGCTGCGTCGATAGGGTCGATGGTGCCGAGCGTTCGCGGTTCACCACATTACGTGCACCTTCAAAGCGTAACCGTGATCGACGACGAGCGCATGCTCAATTCGGTTGGCGAGCATTTCACAACCACACACGAGCTCTCATCGTCTGCCGACTGCGCCCGTTCCGACCGCTTGTTTGCTGGCTGCGCCCGTTCCCCGTTCCGACCGCTGGTCTGCCGAGCGGGCCGGCGCGCCGCGGTCAATAGGCGCCAGATAAGTGAGTTGAATCCGGCTCGGCACGCCACTGTCGACTTCCACAAACCCGGCTCGGACAGGCCTGTCGGCACACCAATTAAGAGAAGCGCCCATTAAGCCCGACGCACGCCACCACGCCCATGCCTGCGGCGATTTGGACTGCAGGTGAATATCCTAGCTGCTTTGTGCCGGTCTGATTGGGCCAGGAATCATTTCCGCTCCTAATGCGTGATATTTATGGTTTTGGAACGCCAATATAAAATGTATTTTGGATCGATTGGAAGGTTTAGCTTCGCTAATGTATAATCTGGGGGGGGGATGATACAACCCCCCTCTAATCTCCAAACTAAACGTCGCACGAAAACGAAAGAGCTGTCATCGGAAAGCGCTCGACGGGTTGGGCCAGACACCACCCCCAAAATTGTATCCCCCAAAAGTGACGTCACTAAGGGTTTCTGTTTTCACGACTGACATGTTTTTGGATCAGGGGAGTTCATTTTGGGGGGAGATTTGACAAAAAAAATATTTCAAATCAGAAAAGGAACGCGAAATCGACCATGGCCCTAACATTTTTGTCCACCTCAATATCATAATTTTAAGTTCTTGGAATTTCAAAATTTTGAGTTTTCAACTATCTTTAATTTTAAGTTGTGTAATGGGTAGAGCGGACAGCAAAACGTTGTTTGAAGTCAACCTGCTCTCATACAAATGCTTACTTTAGCCAGAATCTTCGATATTATTCCTTGTGGGCGAACATGCAAAACTAATAAGTAATCAAAAACGAAAGAAGTAAAAAAATTACACTGGTGCGTTTTGTTCCATCCCTAAAGATGAGAAAACGCTGAAAGTTTCATTCAAATATCTTCTTCCGTTAAAGCGTGACGACTGGTTGAACTTTTCTGGAGGTGGCCTCACTTGACCTTAACTCACTCGTTGACCCTAGATGACCTGACCTGAAAATGTTCACACAGCATGCAAAATTGATGTGGGAAAAGGTATGCGAAATTTCGGCGCGCTGCCACGCGCCACTCTTTCCCTATCGGTGGAAAACCTTAGGGGGCCCGTATCAACCTCCGAGACAGGGCGGGATAAGTTCACCATTGAATCCCACTCAAAGATACATGCATACATGCATCAAATTGTTCCCGGTGTAAAATTCTCACAACATTCAGTATAGTTTGCTTTCCGTACACCTCGTTTGGTTGAAGTTTGGAAACCTCTGGGAATACGTAATATGTTATTTCAACAATGTGACGGTTATGTTGCTGCAAAGCACATCTGGACAATATATAATCGCCGTTTTTTTCCGGAACATTGATTTCATCAACGGTATGACTCATGGCTACGTGACTACATAAATGACATGGCCTTCGTCCAGGAGTTGTATTTAACCATTTGTTTTCCAAGGATAATATGGTGTTCTTCGTTTCCATATAAATAATTGCAAATGCGACAGTTGATTCAAAAAGAATGCTCATCACTTCAAATCACCAAGCTGAAGCGTTCGTCATCAGTAACTGCAACTCCCCGCAGTGGGGTCAGCCTCGTTGCCCGGCTGGCTAGAGAAATGGCGCTCTCTCGGGTTACCACAGCCTCAACTCGTCCTTCCATCCATACGCTCCCATTCCAATGCCCATCCCATCTCAACGTCCATGTCCTTCACCTGGCCCTGCAACACCAACTCTCCACTAAGAGCAGGTAGGACAACTTCCCCTGTCCTGCCCACCAGCTCCGTTTTATCGGGGTAGCCGCGCCCCCTCGGCCCGCCCCCCGGGGTTGACGGAGTCGGCGGAGTTGACCGTAACACCTGTGAAGGCACCATACCATATCTCTAAATGGCTGACTGCGAAGAAGTGCTTTAACTGAGACAGTATGCGGGGAATTACACCTCAGCATGACACTGTTTTGCCACGATTTTACTTCTGGTTTTTATCAATAAACTTGCTATGGGCGCTATATGACCATTGCAGTCGATGCGCCCTTTAAACCCAAATAACAACAACAGTAACTGCAACAACTCAACAATAGCTGGGACTCGAGTGTGGTGGTCCGGCACGAGCTGACCTCGCGTGTGTGGTGGTCCGGCACGAGCTGACCTGTGACCGCGTTCAAAGCACCGATCTGATTGATGTTGCCCCAGGTCAAATCATTTCAGGCGTCAACGCCAACATTCCGGCAGGTTTCGGAGCCCACAGCCATGAACATGTCACTTTGTCGAAACCCGCCACGGCATATCGACTCGGTCATTCTAATTGAGCAATTCCGGACGCGGATCGAGGCTATTCACTATCTCTTCAGCGAATACCTTCGCTGGTAGGCTGTGCCGCTCTTCTGGACTGTACCGCGGTGCGGTATTAGTACGGATAAGGCGCCTGTTGCGCCATTAGTCCGTCAGATGTCTCCCCAATACATCTAGGCTTATGGACGGACGGGTGGGTGCTTGGTTGTAGAAGCCAACGGGGTAGGTAGTTGCGGTGTCCACTACACTAATGTCGCATTTTTTTGGAATATCCCGTAGCTTTTGAAGACAATACATATATAAGAAAATAAAAATGCATACATAAGAAAATAGAAAATAATATCAAACGGATCCCCTCCCGCCAAATGTAAAATCATTCCTCTGTGAGATAACTGGTTCTCAATTCCAGTGGCTCCTCCAAGCCGACGAGTTCTCAAATCCAAGACCCACTCTTCAAACCAACAGCTGTTACTGCCCTTATATTCATGGGCTGATAATTAATCAATACGGCGAGGACTTGAACCACAGTTTCAAGCAGTTTAACAGTGACACCAACTGTTCCAACGTCCACATCTTCTTGTTAGATAATTCCGCTACCTTGTTACATGTGCTGATAATTAGGTGATGCCTGGTTATAAGAGATGACTCAGCAGCCGACCCCTCTCTTCCAGCACGTTGCGAATAGAGTTCCTCGGCCTAATAGAGTTTAGCGAATAGAGCGAGTTTAGCGAATAGAGTTTCATGCCTTACGCGACCGCTTGACTCATTCAGCATATGACCCAACATCTCACGCCGATTGGTCACGGATGGAGCAGTAACGCCGCAGGCTGTTGCGTCCTAATCACAATGTCGCGATCCTGAGTTTAATGCCACACCCACTGAGATACCGCCACTCAACTTGGCGGTCCTCCACTGTTTACGTTAAATAATTGCGACCAAAAACCACACGAAATATGGCGGTGCTATGTTGATGGGCATGGTGGCTCACCTGATTTGCAATCTGTAAAAGCAACTTGTTATCGCCATCATAGGAAGATAGTACGATATGCAATCGTCGACCATTACTAATTGTATCATCGCCCATCAAAAGGTGAGTGAGGACAAACTGCTCGTGGCCTGTCGGTGATTTCCTGGAACGACATGGAAATCATGGGTTCCAGAGTAGTCCTACCTTCTGGGAACACGTGTCTCACAATCGCGCATCCAAGCATAAATGATCAAGTAGCTTCAACTCAACTCTGAGAACGCTATGATTTCGCATGATTACGCAATCAATATCCATGCAGATGTATGCTGATTTCATTCATCTGGCATAGTTTAGCTCATCAGATTCTGGTTTATCCTGTAACGAAGTCGACTTCGGACTCCTCTTTCGGAATGCGTTTGGCTCCTATATGTCCGGATTTGTCGAGTCCTGTCATGAACGATCGGACTCGTTGAGTCCAGTCATGCTCGCTCCGAGCGGAAGCCGTCGCCCGTCGGCCGGCGCGCTGACATCGTCATTTGACGCCTCGATTCTCGGCTTTGGCCGGGGGTGCTATGCCAAGTCAGGTTACGTTCTCACGTGCGGCGTCGGCCGGTCGGCGGATGCTGTGTCATTGCTCCGTGTCACCATGGTGCCACCTATGTAAGTGTGGCTGAGCGGGGTGTGCGACACATCCTGGTCGGGTAGTCTTCGCAGCGTAGCGGAGGGGGTCAGACGTGGCTGGCAGCAGATGTGAGCGAACCGCCCGGTTGGACAGCTGTCGCAGCCAGATTGGGCAGCTGGCAGCAGATGTGAGTGTCACTCCCACCCCTCTGAGGTGGGTGTCACTCCCACCCCTCTGAGGTGGGTGTCACTCCCACCCCTCTGAGGTGGGTGTCACTCCCACCCCTCTGAGGTGGGTGTCACTCCCACCCCTCTGAGGTGGGTGTCACTCCCACCCCTCTGAGGTGGGTGTCACTCCCACCCCTCTGAGGTGGGTGTCACTCCCACCCCTCTGAGGTGGGTGTCACTCCCACCCCTCTGAGGTGGGTGTCACTCCCACCCCTCTGAGGTGGGTGTCACTCCCACCCCCTCTGAGGTGGGTGTCACTCCCACCCCTCTGAGGTGGGTGTCACTCCCACCCCTCTGAGGTGGGTGTCACTCCCACCCCTCTGAGGTGGGTGTCACTCCCACCCCTCTGAGGTGGGTGTCACTCCCACCCCTCTGAGGTGGGTGTCCACCCCTCTGAGGTGGGTGTCACTCCCACCCCTCTGAGGTGGGTGTCACTCCCACCCCTCTCTGAGGTGGGTGTCACTCCCACCCCTCTGAGGTGGGTGTCACTCCCACCCCTCTGAGGTGGGTGTCACTCCCACCCCTCTGAGGTGGGTGTCACTCCCACCCCTCTGAGGTGGGTGTCACTCCCACCCCCTCTGAGGTGGGTGTCACTCCCACCCCTCTGAGGTGGGTGTCACTCCCACCCCTCTGAGGTGGGTGTCACTCCCACCCCTCTGAGGTGGGTGTCACTCCCACCCCTCTGAGGTGGGTGTCACTCCCACCCCTCTGAGGTGGGTGTCACTCCCACCCCTCTGAGGTGGGTGGGTGTCACTCCCACCCCTCTGAGGTGGGTGTCACTCCCACCCCTCTGAGGTGGGTGTCACTCCCACCCCTCTGAGGTGGGTGTCACTCCCACCCCTCTGAGGTGGGTGTCACTCCCACCCCTCTGAGGTGGGTGTCACTCCCACCCCTCTGAGGTGGGTGTCACTCCCCTGAGGTGGTGTCACTCCCACCCTCTGAGGTCGAGGTGGGTGTCACTCCCACCCCTCTGAGGTGGGTGTCACTCCCACCCCTCTGAGGTGGGTGTCACCCACCTCTCTCTGAGGTGGGTGTCACTCCTCTGAGGTGGGTGTCACTCCCACCCCTCTCTGAGGTGGGTGTCACTCCCACCCCTCTGAGGTGGGTGTCACTCCCACCCCTCTGAGGTGGGTGTCACTCCCACCCCTCTGAGGTGGGTGTCACTCCCACCCCTCTGAGGTGGGTGTCACTCCCACCCCTCTGAGGTGGGTGTCACTCCCACCCCTCTGAGGTGGGTGTCACTCCCACCCCTCTGAGGTGGGTGTCACTCCCACCCCTCTGAGGTGGGTGTCACTCCCACCCCTCTGAGGTGGGTGTCACTCCCACCCCTCTGAGGTGGGTGTCACTCCCACCCCTCTGAGGTGGGTGTCACTCCCACCCCTCTGAGGTGGGTGTCACTCCCACCCCTCTGAGGTGGGTGTCACTCCCACCCCTCTGAGGTGGGTGTCACTCCCACCCCTCTGAGGTGGGTGTCACTCCCACCCCTCTGAGGTGGGTGTCACTCCCACCCCTCTGAGGTGGGTGTCACTCCCACCCCTCTGAGGTGGGTGTCACTCCCACCCCTCTGAGGTGGGTGTCACTCCCACCCCTCTGAGGTGGGTGTCACTCCCACCCCCTCTGAGGTGGGTGTCACTCCCACCCCTCTGAGGTGGGTGTCACTCCCACCCCTCTGAGGTGGGTGTCACTCCCACCCCTCTGAGGTGGGTGTCACTCCCACCCCTCTGAGGTGGGTGTCACTCCCACCCCTCTGAGGTGGGTGTCACTCCCACCCCTCTGAGGTGGGTGTCACTCCCACCCCTCTGAGGTGGGTGTCACTCCCACCCCTCTGAGGTGGGTGTCACTCCCACCCCTCTGAGGTGGGTGTCACTCCCACCCCTCTGAGGTGGGTGTCACTCCCACCCCTCTGAGGTGGGTGTCACTCCCACCCCTCTGAGGTGGGTGTCACTCCCACCCTCTGAGGTGGGTGTCACTCTTTTACTCTGAGGTGGGTGTCACTCCCACCCTCTGAGGTGGGTGTCACTCCCACCCCTCTGAGGTGGGTGTCACTCCCACCCCTCTGAGGTGGGTGTCACTCCCACCCTCTGAGGTGGGTGTCACTCCCACCCCTCTGAGGTGGGTGTCACTCACCCCTCTGAGGTGGGTGTCACTCCCACCCCTCTGGGTGTCACTCCCACCCTCTGAGGTGGGTGTCACTCCCACCCCTCTGAGGTGGGTGTCACTCCCACCCCTCTGAGGTGGGTGTCACTCCCACCCCTCTGAGGTGGGTGTCACTCCCACCCCTCTGAGGTGGGTGTCACTCCCACCCCTCTGAGGTGGGTGTCACTCCCACCCCTCTGAGGTGGGTGTCACTCCCACCCCTCTGAGGTGGGTGTCACTCCCACCCCTCTGAGGTGGGTGTCACTCCCACCCCTCTGAGGTGGGTGTCACTCCCACCCCTCTGAGGTGGGTGTCACTCCCACCCCTCTGAGGTGGGTGTCACTCCCACCCCTCTGAGGTGGGTGTCACTCCCACCCCTCTGAGGTGGGTGTCACTCCCACCCTCTGAGGTGGGTGTCACTCCCACCCCTCTGAGGTGGGTGTCACTCCCACCCCTCTGAGGTGGGTGTCACTCCCACCCCTCTGAGGTGGGTGTCACTCCCACCCCTCTGAGGTGGGTGTCACTCCCACCCCCTGAGGTGGGTGTCACTCCCACCCTCTGAGGTGGGTGTCACTCCCACCCCTCTGAGGTGGGTGTCACTCCCACCCTCTGAGGTGGGTGTCACTCCCACCCCTCTGAGGTGGGTGTCACTCCCACCCCTCTGAGGTGGGTGTCACTCCCACCCCTCTGAGGTGGGTGTCACTCCCACCCCTCTGAGGTGGGTGTCACTCCCACCCCTCTGAGGTGGGTGTCACTCCCACCCCTCTGAGGTGGGTGTCACTCCCACCCCTCTGAGGTGGGTGTCACTCCCACCCCTCTGAGGTGGGTGTCACTCCCACCCCTCTGAGGTGGGTGTCACTCCCACCCCTCTGAGGTGGGTGTCACTCCCACCCCTCTGAGGTGGGTGTCACTCCCACCCCTCACCAAAGTGGTTTTTCGCCATCATCTGACAACGGCTTGCGGAAGCAAGGCCGTTTCGAAGGAATGAAGATTCATCCTTTGCTGGTCATTTTTTGTAAAGGTAGATTGTTAGATCACGTTAGATCATCGAGCTATGACGTCATTTGTGAAGACATGCTTGGTGCATGTGGTGACAATGCAGCTTTGTAGGTTTCGCCGTATGTATTTGCATGCCTCAGATGAAGAGCATGTGGTGTTTACGTGGTCAACACTACGCTGTTTCGTCAGCGGGCTTCCGAATACCAATCTGTTGCACATGACGCTCGGTGTACTTACTGCTCGGGTTTGAACTTGCTGGCCCAATAACCATGTCCGTTACGAAATGAAATGACACGTCAATACATTTTCGCGTGTCACTGTTCCACTCGGCCGCTCAGGTCAGGACTCGCAGACACATTCGGCACACTCCCCGCCTGAATTGCGGCCACCCGACGTCTGGAGAGATGCTCACCTTCGGCCTCCTCGACAGATACACCGGCCAGCCAAGGATGCCGGTGGATCTGCCGTAGGCGGCCGAAGGTGCAGAGTAAGTTATCGCCGCATTCGTCTTGCGAAACCACGCACGCGGGCGTTTTTGTATCACGGCTGCATCCGGCGTGGATGCGAAATAGTGCGGAAGTCGCAAACACCCACCGTGGACGGCAAGGCTGAATAAATGCGCTCGGCCGGCCGAGGTGAAGGCGCGTTTGATAAGAAGCCGAGGATGAAAAACGAGCGAGCGCGGCGCCGTCCCTGCAGTTCACACCGCTGGTCTTCAGATAGATGCGCGTGTTTCGAATCAGGCGCGAGTTATCACGTGTCGCGAGTCAATTGGTTCCAGGGCCGTGGCCGAGTGTGCTGTAAACAAGTCGTCCAGAAGTTACGACCATGCAAGGAATTATCAGACTGGTGCTGGCGTGCTCACACGTCGACCCAGGCACCTCCTCCCAGCGGCGGCGTTCGCCGTCCGGAATGCCAGTGGCTGCTGTGCGCGGACGAGCAGCTGGCTGGCAGCGGTGCCGTGTTCTACATGCGACGGCCGACTCCACAGCGATTCGTGTCTTACGCTACCGCACGCACTGCGTGACCACCACATCGTCGGTCGCGACGTGTGAGGTGGTCGACATGACGCTGTAGTCGTGAAGGGTAGTTTGATTTCTTGTTAGTAGTGCGATCGCATTCAGAAGTTGTAAGGTCGGCATCGGTGTTAGTGCATGCAATGGAAGCGAGCGATACGAAAAACGTGGCATTACGGAAGCTATTTTCGGCATGGATCGAAGCAAATAGCACGATTGTTGTCCATAAAACATGGCTTTAAGTTTCTTGACCTACATAAATTATTGGGCACCGCACCACATTGAGGAGCCGTAATGTCAATTGAGAGCCTGACTCACAGACGGCGAGTTACATATGTGATGTTTGCTTTGCCTCCTTGTTTCTTTTGATCGCGAGTTTGACAATGCTTTCATTCACCGATAAAAACCAAACAAACCATCCTCGCCTTTGGGTTTCCTACGCATTCACAAACCGAATTATCTGTGGTCAAGTGAACCCCTCGCCAGAGGCCCAGTGGACAGGGTTGCCAAATTTCGGGTGCAGAAGTGGTCCGGCAGGCTGGCGAGAGCGGCACAGCGGAGGTGTCGTCCGTATCGGCCAGGCGGCGATGAACTGCCGTCTGACTGCGCCAGCAAACAGCCGCACTTCGTCGGCGTTTGATCCACATTTCGGCACCAACCGCGCCGACACGGATTTCCCATTTCGCCGAGTCGGCTGCGCTCCGTTCAGAGCCCCCCACCCCCAGCACGCTCCCGGCTTATGATGGCCGCGTCAGTCGGGCGGACAAATATCACGGCGCGCGCCGGGAGGACCAGGAGCTCGCGCCGGGTGCAGCCGGTATTTGAGTCGCGCGGAACTCGCCAGGTTGCTGATGGACGCGGCGGCACTGCGATGTCCGCGGCAGGAAGGTCGGCTGAGCCTCTCGCTGAGTTGGGGCGAGTGGGGGGGGGGGGGAGGAGTGCGCCGGGGTGCGGGTCGGGTCGTCGTGAGAGCACCGCGCGTCGCCACCGGTAGGACGGAACCATTTCGTGCCCGACCGCGAACTGGTTCTCAAGTCCAATAGGTTCTCCAAAACCACCGACCGTTACTGTCCTTCAATTGATCGGGCTGATATTTAACCAAACGGCTACCACTTGAAAACTAGTTTTTACAGTTTCTCGAATCCAAGAAAGCAAGCACCAGCGAGAGTATGCCTCCAGTTTCCACGTGTGCAATTATTGTTCGACAATAGCAATTTACGTTATCCCAGCAGAAGTAATTTAATAATATTAGGATATATGCAGCAACCAACTAATGCTTTTCACTCTTTCCGGCACAGCATGGACATTTTCGTGTGTATATGGGTAATTTCGATGCTAAGGTTTCGGTTACATATGAACGAAGTATCACTTGGTTCAACTTTGTCGTCTTTTCACAGGATTCAATCACCTGGCCAGCACACGTCAGCGCTCATGTAACCAGTTGTGGGCCGACCGCGGCGTGTCGGTACACATGACGGATCAGTGTCGGTACACGTGACGGATCAGTGTCGGTACACGTGACGGATCAGTGTCGGTACACGTGACGGATCAGTGTCGGTACACGTGACGGATCAGTGTCGTACACGTGACGGATCAGTGTCGGTACACGTGACGGATCAGTGTCGCTCCAGTTGTTACACGGGTCTTCACGTCTAACAAACGCTGGACGGCAGCCGGTTTGCCTGACCGGTATTCCGGCAGCGGACGTCAGTGGGGACAAATACCACCAACCGGGCGAGACTAGCTCTTCCAGCGAATGGACTGAACATCGGACAAGGCGTAGCACAAAAACTAAGTGCAGGGCGTTGATGAAAAGCCCACTCACTGTCCATCGCAGCAAAACAACATAGATGATGAGCCCGGCACGTCAGATGGTCGTTAGCGGTGAATCCCCATCAGACGTAGTCGCACGTGTCCAACAGGGCGTCCAGCTTGGTGAGCTACCTCTCTCTCAGCCGGCCGCCTTCCTCTCGCAGATAGTGAGGCGAGGCGCCCGCAGCGGGCCGACTGCCAGCGGGCGCAGCACGAGTCCACCCCTGCCCTGCCCCGCCCATCCCTTGCAGCCGACATACCGGGCATAGCCGGCCCCAGCGACAGCCGGCCCCAGCGAGACCGGTGGCACGTCGCCGTCTGCGCCGGAAGCCCGTCTCTCTGCTGCGTCTGTCCGCCGCGCTGTTGTCCCAGCGACTGACCCGACGCGAGGCCGGCCTGTGACCCGGCAGCTGCTTGGCGTGGGGCGGCGTCGGCTGGCGTGGGGCGGCGTCGGCTGGCGTGGGGCGGCGTCGGCTGGCGTGGGGCGGCGTCGGCTGGCGTGGGGCGGCGTCGGCTGGCGTGGGGCGGCGTCGGCTGCGGCGAGTCTGCGACATTGCCGCCGGTTGGCCTCCACCTGTCGCTGGCTGCCAGCCTGTCGCTCCCGCTGCGACACTGTGCTGCCATGGCTGTCGTGACCTTGCGGCCGCCACCTTCCGCCGGACGCGGCGACCGGTAACGCGTGAGCCGGCCACGGTCACGCGTGAGCCGGCCATCCGCCGCGAAAATCGGACACCAGCCGCGATGGTCTGGTGGCCACGTGAAGATCCCGTGCACAGCTGTGACGTCCGGGAGCACCGCCGCCGGCAGCTTCGGAGCGCTGCGGCACTACACCGACAGCTCCTAGGAGCGTAGCGGCGTGGACTCCAGGAGCGGGCAGTGCTCAGCGCCGGCAGTTCCCGGCAGCGTAGCGGTGTGGCCTCTGGGCGGTCATATGTGCTCAGCACCCCGCAGCTCTGTCACAACAGCTGCAGACGGTACTCCAGAACACACCGGGGCGCACGCTTTGTTCTGTAACTCGCACACCCCGAAGATATTCTCGTAGCGACGTATTGTCTTGCGGCCAAGATCCGAAACTGTTCCGCAAAAGACAAAAGGACAGCTTGGCATGTGGCGAGACAAAAGGCCTGGGGTACCACTCATTTCCGGTGCGTGCTCTGTGGGGAATGACATTGGTACTTGGTTGGGAATTAATTACTATATAACTATTAATCATTACGAAGGCAGGTTTGGACTTCTTCATGCCTCACAATTATACGATTATCGTTCAATGTTAAACGTTTCTCTTATTGCTTTGTCAAAAAACATATTTACGGCAGTCTGTAGCTCACTGGCTGGTATGCGAAAGCACGGCTTCCCACGCATCATGCTTTGCTGTTGGGTGTGTTGCGGATAACCACGAAATGTGTTTAATTGCAGCCACCATGGCTCAGTAGTAAAACGTTCGTTTTGCTAGCCATCGAGTTGGTTTAATTCAAACTCGTCACGAACACATGACTAACACCTACCTTGCCCTAGCAAATGTCGCAATCGGCTAACATGTCAACCATCACTGGCGGATCCAGGGGGGGGGGGGAATTCCGGCCATCCCCCCCCCCCACAAGCGCCTCAAAGGGGGGCCATAGTGTCTTTTGGCCCCCCAAACCAACAAAAGTAAACTGAATTAAAATGCAGTAACCTTTGCTGAGGTTAAAAAAATAGCGTTCAGGGTGAAATAATCTCCAATTTTAAAGGTATTTTGTTATAATTGTTTGGAAGTACAATATGGTAGCATAGTAGATACTGACACATCGAGGGTTCTATGGTGTTCTATAGCCTTGGGTTATATGCTGTTGAAGTTTTGCTTACAGCAAGAGATGACGAATCAGCAGTTTCATTATTCCTTCGTCAGATAGGTTCATGAAGTTTGTTTAGCCAGTAACGGGCAAGCGGACCCAGTGAGCCAGATTTCGAAAGCGGAATTTGAACGGGATGTTTTGTGCGAGTGACCAGTTGAGCCCAGTTGAGCAGCATGCTTTGTATGTTGGTGTTGGGGTTGCTAAGATGAAGAGACAGACTACATTGACTGATATTTTCAAGAAGAATAGCAAGAGGAGGTATGTATTTATATCATGAATAAGAGATAACTGGTGGGTTTGCATGTTCACTGGCGGATCCAGGGAGGGGCCATTCCGGCCATGCCCCCCCCGAAGCGCTTAAAAGGGGGGCATAGTTTCTTTTGGCCCCCCGAAACCAACAGAAGTCAACTAAATCAAAATACAATAACCTTTGCCGAGGTTAAAACATTGCGTCTGGATGACAGAATCTCCAATTTTAAACTATTTTTTTCCAAAATTAAAAATAACTTTGGAAGCCAGTATGGTAGCATAGTAGATTCTGACACACATCGAGGGTTCCATGCTGTTCAAGTTCTGCTTACAGCAAGAGTTGACAAAATCGGATCCGCCAGTGTGTACACGTGCACGAACGTTGACGTGGTACAAGACGTTGAACGTGAACGTGAACGTTTTGGTAAATAAGAACAAAGTTCCGGTAACATAGAAACCTCCATAGGTGGGGGTAGGCTGGGGCCCCTATACAGGAAATTATATTATCAATGATTAGTTTATTTTTATTTTACTTATTATTTAAAAAATGGGTCCCTTTGCCAAATAGTGGTCGAAATCCGGTGCTTTTAAGCAAAAATAGTGGGAAAATGGGCACCCTCCAAATCCGTTCGACCCCTCCCCTGATGCAATTCCTAGGTACGCCACTGGGGGAGGGGGAGGGGAGGGGCTGACGCCGAAAACCGAAAGTTGGCCCCCCCAAACCGGTGGGCTAGATCCGCCAGTGTCAACCATAGTGGTGGATACCGTATATAAACTTCGGTAGCAATATCGCCTACAGGGTATGAAAAACGACATTAATATTAATACATGCACACAAATATCCATTGGTTGTTTATGTGGAACTGACACCTTCAATGTAGGACCGTTGGTGATGAATGAAAATAGTCGAAAATAAACTTACTGCTTTGAGACATGTTCACTGAAGACACGAACTAGTTGGCATGAGACATGCGATGTGTCGTAGGTTGTAATCGCTCTACATGGCTGAGGAACAGCACGGTCAGACGATGACGCACACACGTGACGTCACGATGCACGCACACACGATGACGTCAGGAACATGTGAGCCAATCACGTCAGCTATGGTGTTGCATTTTGTCGTCATGACGGTGTCAATGTGCCGAAACATTGGACCATGCCGTACGATGAGTTCCGCCGCTCAATGTGCCGAAACATTGGACCATGCCGTACGATGAGTTCCACCGCTCAATGTGCCGAAACATTGGACCATGCCGTACGATGAGTTCCACCGCTCGTAGAATGCCAGCACGCAGCACGTGCCCATGCTATGTCTGTGACACGAAACATGCCGCGCATCGCAAGCTCATGTCATAAAGCCGGCAACGGGCAGTACATTGCCTGCTGTTCTAATTCGATAGCGGCTTTGCCAGCGGCAGAGCCCCCTGTCGTCTGAGTGCCTGGTCACGCACGCGCGAGGTGATGACCCGGACCTCCTGCTGTCAGTCTGGCGACCGTCGTCAGCGGCCTTACGAGCTGCTTGACGACAATTTATTGCCCGAAGTGGGAGAGGCTGGACACGTTTATGGGTACGTGGTTGTGTTTGCAGCCCTCATACTGCCTCACATGCCAGCTAGGATATTTATGTGTGCGGGAACGTAAGCAGAGAAGCTGTCTGCTTCTTGAAAATGACATTTTTGCGACATTTGATTTTCCGTTTCTTGGCGTCAGGTTTTCCGAGATAATGGTACATTCTTCAGAGATCACATTCACCAATGGTATCTAGTCATTGCAGGTCTAACATAATGGCCTGTATTATCATACGATTAAAACCATTTGTTTTCTTTAAACCAACAAAGCTTTATCGAACTTGAAGACAAGAATTATGCAGCTACAGTATGATTAACCATCGCCGGTTTTCGGAATTTAGCCAGATGCACGTGTTCACTTCATTATAGTCTAGCGTACAAACCCAGGGATGCCTGGGAAGTAAAAATGTGCCGTAGAACCACACGAGGTTCATGGACGCGAACTGGATCGTCTATGTCGATGATTTGAGTTTGATTTTTTTCTCGATAAAACCCAGATACCTAATTAGCTGTCAATTTCTTATTTGGACGCACCCAAGGAGCTGCAATAGAATAATCGCTAAAATATAGCGTTAGCACGTGCCACCGACCAGCTGGGCCCCAGCTCAACCGTAGTCCCGACGCATAAAGCACAATAAATGTCATGGGCACTCGCCGTTGGTGGATCCAGGGGGAGGAGGAACTGGGGGGGGGCGGTATACTTCCTCTATGAAGATGCGGAGCTTCTCTAAATAGAAAATGGTTCCACTCCAGGATGCTCGAGTGCACCGCCTTCCACCGTTAGTTTTTTAAAAGTCGAAGGCGCCACTCTGGCTGGGGAGAAACGATGCCATCTAGGTACAAAGGGCATCCATGCAGAACAATACTCCCACTATCCCACAGTGACTCTCCCCACTCTCCCGCCTTGACAAATGGTCTCGAATTTAGTGGAGCCCCTTGCAATAGGCTAGGCTGTGTGTTACACACTGTATGTGCTGCCTGACTCCGCCCTTGAGTGTGACCGGTCGGGCCTGACCTCGGACGGGACTCGGCGGCTCGGTCGGGGAAGACAGCACCCCGAATACACAGTCTGGATCAAGCTCCGAGCGTGTCACTACACCCCTCAGGGAAAATAGTGCCATTCGAGAGAAGTTCTCCCAATCAGAATCCATGTCCAGTTTGTTCGCAGGTCTGCGACAAAACTGGGCAAATGACATTGTGTTTCCATGCGTTAGTACATTTCCTCTTGCATCGTTAGGTTTCGAATATCACTCTCATTGCATGATGCAGATTCGTGTACAGAGAGCTCGGACCTGCTTCCGTGTGCTCCATGTGACAGTCATTACTTCTCATGTACCGATCCCTCATACGTTCTAAAATTGACTACGGGTGTTTTATCTATGACGGAGCATGTGATACCTCCAAACGCCGACATGATGTCATCCATAACTCAGCCCTTCGAATGGCCACTGGAGCTTTTCGCACTTCGCCATCAGACAGCGTTATGGCAGAGGTGGATGAACATCCTCTTGCGCTGCGCCGCAGGTTATTGGCAGCCAGATATGCAAGTAAGGTAGCCCAAACCCCAGAATATCCAGCATATCCGTGGATATTTCCGGGACCATCGATGCCACGTCAGTCGTCTCGCAGTCGGCGCGTCCTGCCGTTTTGCTGGCGCATTACCTCGACGCTGCGTAACTGCAACATCAGACCCGGTTGTGTGGCACGTACTGCTATTTCGACTACTCCCCCATGGCAGATTGTCCGACCACAAATCCATATTGCCTTATCACGCTCGAAAAATGCGATGTATACACATCACAGCTCCGAATGATGTTTTTTTGGTTTTTTTGTTTCCCCTCCCCCCAAGAAGGGGGGGGGGGGCGGGGGGAATAAACCCCTTTCCCTCTGGCATACCAGACGTTCAGCCTAACCACTCAGCTATCGGCGTCCCTTAAGAAAATACACGAATACCATGACTTCTCCCGGACTTACACGGACGGCTCCAAGTCGGAGTCTGGCGTAGGCTGCTCTTACGTCAGTCGATCCGGTGCTGGCTCTTTCTGCCTACCAAAACATGCATATATTTTTACCGCTGAATTGTATGCCATTTTGAAAGCTGTTCGTTTTATACAAAATGATCAGACCTCAAAGCACGTTGTTTTCACTGACTCGCTGAGCAGCCTTTTAGCAATGCAATCCTTCAACCAGGATAACCGACTTATTCGCAAAATTCTACGAGTTGTAGAATTACTAGACGGAATGGGTAAGACTACTGTTTTCTGTTGGATCCCCAGTCACATTCGACAAGCTGGGAATGAAGCTGCCGACATGGCTGCGAAGGCCGCTATCAATAGTGGCCGCGTCGTTTCGCTATTACTCCCTCCAAGATATTTCTACCCATCTATATCATCGTTTATGCGATCAGAATGGCAACGAGCCTGGAGTTCGAAATGTAATAAACTAAGGGTCCTGAAGCCGACACTAGGGCTGTGGTGGTCATCGCATCGGGTCAAACGATGGGAAGAAGTTGCGCTCTGCCGTCTAAGAATAGGACACACCCTAGCCACACACAGCTACTTACTGTCTGGAGGTGACCGACCCTTGTGTCCACGCTCTTCTGCCCCTGCTTACTGTGCACCATGTCATTGTAGCATGTTCAGCGCTGGAACCTCTACGCCGCCAGTATTTTGGAAGAGCGAGCACCAACTCCTTGCGTGTGCTACTGGGTGACGACTCGGAGGTCGTGACGTCAGTAGTATCTTTGAATTTCTTCGACAGGCAAATTTTGATGTTATATATCATCCATGATAACCAATTTACTACTTTTACTACTATCTGATTCGAAGGACATAACATTCTAGATTCCATTTAATCATTGTTATGGGCACAAAATGACCGTGTTGTCACGTGCCCCTAAACATCAATTCATCATCATCCGTGTGGCAGTCCAGCGTCTGCAGTCACTGACGTATGACAAAGCCCATACATGCAGCCCCTTACGCATGAAGGACCACGCACCTGTAGCTCCTGACGTATGACAGACCACGCTTCGGTAGCTCCTATAGTAAGACAGAACACGCTTCGGTAGCTCCTGACGCGTGATAGACCCCGTTTCGGAAGCCCCGACGCAAGACAGACCCCGCTGCGAAGAACTGACGCCCACCGTCGAGGCCGACGGCCGTCGCCGCCGACGTTATCGACGGCTGCTGCGATGCACGCGCCGTCCCAGCCAATGATCCGCCCGACCGGGATCGGCGCCGACGTACCGGCCGATAACTTTTAGAGGGACGGTGCTTCTGGCTGACATCGTTTGTCAATAAACAAACCGTTCTTCGACTACGAACTCCAACGTCAAAAGTGAATTTTGTGCGCCGACGTCCAGTTCCCGTGTTGTGAACACAATGCTGGGTGCGGAGGCAAGTGGCATGCCATGGCATGTAATGGTGGGTGTGAGGCAAGGTGCTATTGTCCACCAGCCAACGGAACTAGATCAAACGCCCATTAACCGACTGGCCTGACACCGATGTGAGTCACGGCTGTGTGCTGGGCACTGCAAACGCAACTCATGTCGGCAATAAGCTGACCAAAGTGATCTATCGTATGATTCGAAAGCCAACAGGACATATTTAATGGTTCGCACTTCCCTGCAGTGGGCAGCTCGATGATTTTGCAGCGGAGCACCCGGAACTGTGCCACGTTCAATGCACATTTGCTATTTTATTAATTGGAGCCGTCATTAGATGGTCCGTGGATACCCATTGTCGGCGGCCGTGGCGACGTTCGTTGTGCAGCGAGGCCGAGCTGTGAAGTCGAGTGGCGTGCATGAAGCCGCATTAGATCCGGATCAGATCGAGAATTGTCGCGCTGCGTTTGGCTGAGTGGTCACGTGATCTGCCCTGCCCTCCGGCAATGGCGATGTCATTGTCGCAAGCTCGTGCTGCGCGTCTCCAAGGTCAAGCCGCGAGAAACTCACCAGGCAGATTCTTGATGACTGTTTATGTGGCAATAAATTGGTTAATAAACAATCATGTTGAACGTCAGAATAATGCAATGCACATGCAAGCCATAACGAATAATAGAGTTATCAATTGCAAATTTATGATCGATATTATGTGCCATAAAAGTTGCACGTTACCATTTGCAACCTTCAATCGGTAATGCATTATGCACAAGCGACCACAACAGTTAATAACACTAAAAGCATAACGATTACCCAATAACTACAGTATCCATCTCCCAATTTAAACTCATAACTGGAAATGGGCAATTTTGTTGGATCCGGGGATTGTGCCTATATTATGAGCACCTCGGATAGGCGGTGTACCCCGGCGGCGCACACGGCCAACTGGCCGGCAGACAGTGCTGTAGGGCGTGTCGCACCTGTCTGATGATGACCGCCCCGTTCCAGGTGTGGTGGTCTTCACCACGGCAGTGGTCGGTGGCCGCGCCAACCTGCCCTGCAGTCTGACCTCGGACAAGCCCGGCGACCAGCCGGTGTTGGTGCTCTGGTACCGCGGCACATCAGGAGCTCCCATCTACAGGTACGTTAGGGGTGATGCTCTGGTACCGCGGCACATCAGGAGCTCCCATCTACAGGTACGTTAGGGGTGATGCTCTGGTACCGCGGCACATCAGGAGCTCCCATCTACAGGTACGGGACGTTAGGGGTGATGCTCTGGTACCGCGGCACATCAGGAGCTCCCATCTACAGGTACGGGACGTTAGGGGTGATGCTCTGGTACCGCGGCACATCAGGAGCTCCCATCTACAGGTACGGGACGTTAGGGGTGATGCTCTGGTACCGCGGCACATCAGGAGCTCCCATCTACAGGTACGGGACGTTAGGGGTGATGCTCTGGTACCGCGGCACATCAGG